>APFE031754946.1:27416-86882 GCA_000404065.3 Pinus taeda
ACCGCTCTGATACCACTGATCCAGATTTAAACAGGAACGCAATAAAATACAGAGATAACCATATACACAAAGATGCAACGGAAATAATACTTCATTTCATTATTGGAAAATACTGAAATATGCTTACAACCGGAAATAGAATTAAACCAGCTAGGGCGATGGCAGCTTATCTCTGAGAAGAGATGTGTGGCTACATGCCTCTGAACTGTGTTACAAAGAGGCTCGAAGGCCTATTTATTGTTGAGAAACAATGGAAAAACCCTTCACATTCCAAAACCTAACCCTGGAAGATGAAACGCCAAATTGTGGGCCCCGTTTTTGGGTAAGTTGGTACATCAACTTCCCGGGGTCGCGAATTGGTCGTCTTATCTCTGTTTGATGCGCATGATAGCCCGTTGGAAAGATCTCTCCGAGGACTACGACGAAAAAGATGATTTTTAGTCATGAATAATCGCTGGCGGTAGATTTCCAAAAAAACGTCGTTTAGGGCCTCAAAACGGCTCCGAAAGTTTAGGACCCGAAAAACTGCGAAAAATAGTAAATTGTGCTATAATTAAGGAAACTGAAAAAAACTGCACGAAGCACTCGAGGGGATCCAAGTCGAATTATCGGGTGGCCACCAATATCCACTTGGATCAACTACTCCCTGAGGATGCAGAGAGTGATCTTGATCCTCTTTGTTTGTGGGATGATCATAGGTGGTTCCACTATCCCTGGTCAATTCCATTACACTTCATTGACATGAAAGAAAAAACATGCTCTTATATTTATTCCACTAAGTTATTCTATATAATATGAACTTCATCCCATAATTAATTACTTTAATTTGGGTTTTTGTTTCTATTTTTAGTCAAATACGCTCATATTGCCCATCAATTTTGTACTTTTATCTATCTTTTTGTTTACCATCATAAGATAGGTATAACATGAATTTCCCTATAGATTATCTCATCTTCATGATAAACCAAACGATTTTAACTTATAATAAATATATGATTAACAACCTTATTAGAGATCTCAGAATTTTTTTGTTTGTTTGCAAATAGGGGACTGCCATAATGCCCAAGGAGAGATAGGCACATGCATTGAAGGTGCCATAAAAGATTACACTTCTTAGCTTCAAACTTATGGCAACATAGCTGATAGAGAAAAATGTATGTTTATCATGTATTTCCATCATCTTACAATGAGTTATTTCACTATGACATGTGTTTTACATCTCAAAGTTCTTTCATAGTGAGTTATCTTTTAATGTGGTATAATTCAAATATCAATGGAGGCTAATATATGTTTGTATAACTTGCAGATCATAACAAAATATTTTCTATTTCTCTCTCATTCTATGGGACATGTCCATCAAATCATATCCTATCTATTTATACATTTTCCATATGGATAATTTATTGGGAAATTAGTCATTGATGCTAATTAATGAAAAATGTATTTTCATCCTTTACATATGGGATTCATTATAGATGGAGGAAATATAATCATATTACACTGGTACATTCAAAAGTGTAATTTGCATCATGTAAGTAAATACAATATCATGTGCCTAGTAATTGGATTAAAAGTGTGGTGTTATTTTTATCCTTTACCTTAAATGCACATTGGTTATTTCAATTTTGTATTTTTAGGAGGGGAATTAAGCAATAAAGGTAAGTGGAGTGGGAAGAAAAATTATAGACTTCCAATTGAAGGAAGGAATTTGACAAGAGTAAAATATTTTGGGGAAGAAAATCCACCCAAAATGGGGAGGTGTGATTTGGATTGGATTATTATATTGTTTTCCATCCCTCTTGTTGCATTCAAAGAAATTATCTCACAATATGTTTTTTACTAGCAGGACCCAGTTTCACAAAACGAGGTCTGAAACCTTCCAGGAGCATTTTGAGGCATAAAATGACATTTTTTGGGGTACAATCTTGTTTCTTTAGCACCACACCTTTTCATGCTCTTTTACACACAAATATCTTTCCAATAGTGCAACAAGTGTGTCAATCATATTTTGTATGCGAAAGTTATGCCACTCAAAAGTTAACTTTCCTGTTTTCACACCCATAATTCGGAAGGATGTCACATCAGACCCCATTATTCATGGAAAATGGGCTAGCCACATAATTATGATGTAAAAGACTCCAAAATACTATATATTGTAACTATGGTTAATATTTTAGGTAGTCAAACTTAACCACTAATAGGCTATCGAGTTGTGTTATAACTGGGCCATTAAGAGGAAGAGGAATTCCATTCTTTTGAGTGCATTTGTTCCATAGCTAAAAAAAAATAGTTAAGAGGGATAGGAGGTAGAGCACACAAAGAGGATTCTTTCACTGTAGCATCACATAGGCCATAGGCCATACTTATTTGTTCTAGAAACCATATTCCCACACAGAGAATCAAAGTGGAGTAGCCTCACCTTCCAGCTGGGTTTTCTCCCAAAAGGGTTTCCCAAATCATATCTCGTGTCTTATGTGTGCGTTCATTTTTTTTTTGTTCTCTATTTTCTACATAATTTAAATTTGCATGCATGCACTATTAATAGTAGATATACATGTCCATAAATTTAATAAAAATTTTATCGTGTAAATTTTCATATTTTAAATATAATATTATCATATTTGTTGCGATGAACTGTCTAGTGGAATATCCATGGTAGTTTACGGATCACATAGTTGCTAATCACTTAAATATATTCAAATATTGGTATTTTTTTAGGCATATATTCATCAAAACTCAATTCAATATTTTCATTTTGAAGATAAAAAAAGGTTATTGGTAAAATTATTTAGACTTGTGATTAAGGGGGCAATGTTACACTGTGAGTCCCTAAACAATCACAAAGTCTTAGAATAAAATTTTCATGAGTTGTAAACCATATTTTGATGAGGTCTTATCATGATCCATTGATGAGTTGTCAATTTGATCTAGATATGCATCTATAAGGTATAGAATGGTCATTTGTATATTATAAATTTGGTTTTTGAGATCAATACAATATGATAGAAAGGCTTGAGGCATTTTCTACTATTTCACTTATTTTTTCTCACTCATGTTAATTCTTAATAGTTTCTTAGAACCTTTGGGTCTAGCCTATGGTATTTAATGGAAAACAAGTTGACTAAATTGATTATCTTTCATCCCCAAACAGATGGAACAATAGAGGTGGCCAATAAGATGATTTTCCATTTCTTGCACCTCTACAACTCCACGCATCCATGTACATGGGATGAATGCCTTCCATATGTCCAACATAACTATAAGAGAAGCCTCCATAGCTCTATTAGCCATAATGATTTTCAGGTTTAATTGGGGTTCCTACCAGTGACCCTACTGGATGTAGCACTTCCCACTGCATCTTCACTAGTATGGTCCTCCCATGTTCAAATCAAGGTAGATAGAGCGACCAAATTTTTGGAATGGATCCAAAATATCTAAGAACAAGTTCATGATATCCTACAAAATGCTAGTGCCAAGTACAAGCAGTGACATGACCAAAATTGGTTTCTACACAAATTTTAGGTTGGTGATAACATGTGGTTGCAGTTATGAAAAGAGCACCTCATAAACCCTCATAGGAATCTCATACCACTCCAATATGGAACTAATAGAAACAAAAAGGTTGTGGGTGAAAATGATTTTGAATTGAGTATTCCCCCTTTCCTTGGTTTGCACCCTGTATCTAATGTGGAGCTTCTTTGACCATATTTTCCACCTCTATTGGACACCATGGAGGTAGCCAAACAATTAGTCCCCACATAAATCAATATTTTCTACATTGAGCTAGATATATCAAATAATATCATGGACACAAAGACAAACGATACCCACTTACAGAACATAAAACTTTATCAATTTTTCAAAATATGGCATGTTCTTCACCAAGGAAAGTGGCTCACAAAGAGCTAAATTTAGCATAATTTACTCATCTAATGAGGGAACTTGATGCAATGGAGAAAAATTATTCATAAATGGGGAAGGAATGATTTAGGTGGATATTAGTGGCCACCCACCTCTTCCATTGACTCAATGGTTCTCTATCTTCTTGGCAATTTTTCTATGGCTTTTTGGGTCCCAAAATTATGGGGTCACTTTGAGGCCCAAAAGGTGTTTTTTGACCATTTTGGGGTTAGGCGATTCCTAGCAAAAAAAAAATTAATTGTAGGGTAGTTATTTCTAATGGGTCATAGTGTGCCCAAACAAACATTGTATGCAAAATTTGCATCCCCGGGAAGTTGATGTACCAACTAACCACGTCAGGTCCTGCAAATGTTTTGGCACTTCATCTTCTAGGGTTATTTTTTTGGAACATCAGGGTTATTTCTTTATATTAAAAGGCCATTATTTAAACCTATTATGATATCTTTTAGTGAGTGCATTTAGTTTCCTTATCTGTCCCTTGAGAGATAGCTACCACCATTCTATATGTTTTGGGTTCTACAATATGTTGTTATTTTATTCATCAATAGAAGTTGGATTTTGACTACATTATATGATTTCTACTATATTTCTCTGTGTGTGTTCAATTTCCTTCCCTTCCTTTCATTGTGTTCCTTGTATAACCTAGATCAATAACTAACAAGAACGTTTCAACTAATGAACCTACACATGCACCCACATAAGTAAACCATGTAGCATAAGTGTTGTGTAATGTATGCACATACCCATACACTTAATCCCCACACATGCATGTAAGTAGCACATCTAACATTGTTGATGCACTTGACCTATGAATATAATTATTACAAGGATATATATGCCCTAGTGTAAGTCATGAAGAAGTGGATACAATATCTAATGGGAAAAGAGACAAAAATCCACATAGATCACCAACCACTATAGCACCTACAATCCTAGAATAAGCTACAATAGACTAGGCATTATAAATGGATAGGGTTTTGATGGTAGTTTCATTTAGTGATCAAGTATAAGAATGGCATCACACACATGTTGGTTGAAATTCTTTCAAGGCCACCCACATCGAATATCATGGCTTTGTGGACTCTTATGTGCATAGAGCCATTCACCCACGATGCATACAGAGAGGCATCTTCAGAGGATGAAGACTTCAAGGAGATGGTTATGTAGTTGTAGAACCAAAATCATGTGCACAATGGTAATAATATAATTGACTACCATCTCTAGGATGGGTTACTTTATAGGTTAGATAAGTTATGTGTTCCTAAAGGTGAGTGATTGTAGCTAATTAGAGAGGTTCATACCTCTAAAATTGTAGAACACTTTGACATAGGGAATATGGCTTCCGTGTTTCCTAGGTATGTGTATTGGCCGAGGATGTAAGAAAAGGTAGCTAGGTTCATAATAGATGTATGATTTTTTATACCAACAAGCCTAATAATAGAAAATAGGGTCTATATAAGCCATTTCCTATGCCCACTCATCCTTGGGAAAACATTTCCATGGATTTTTTGGGAGTACATGGTTACCTATTTGTGGTATTTGGTAGTTTCAACAATGTGTGTGTTCGAATGCTAGATAAAAACACCATCAGTGGGTAAGAAGCAACGAATTTGTTATTTAGATGGTTTTGGGCACACTTTGGGATACCAACAAGTATATTTTCAGACAATGACACATGATTTATTAGTGCATTTTAGACTACATTGTGGGAGAAGATGGACATGGAGTTAAAGAGCTCTACAACATTCCATCCATAGATAGATGGGAAAATAAAAGTACTCAACAAGAATTTGGTGCATATTTTTAGGGGTTACAATTAGGATCATTTTAAGTATTGGGATTAAAATCAAGTGTATATAAAACACTCTAATAACATAGAAGTTTTCCCCATTTGAAACTTGTTTTGAATATTTTTCACCTTCACCTTTTGATATTGCATATGGGCACAAGGAGGAGTAAGGGAGGATCTTACCTGGGAAGCTTTAAGGAGAATTTTTTTTTTTTTAGAAGAATAGGTAGGTACATCTATAGGTACAAGAGACACTACAAAAGTTTCATGAAAAATATAAGGCCAATGATGATCAACATAGAAAAAAGAGGTCATTCAAGTTTGGTGGTAGTGTATGGTTAGAGTTGAACAAGGAGAGGGTATAGGGTCATGGTAAGAAAATAAAGGATTTGTGATATGGTCCCCTTTAGAAACTAAAAAGTATGGAAGGTAATGCCTATAGACTTGGTATACCCCCATAAATGGGCACAAATGTAGAGAATTCAAAATGCTATGAGCCATTGTAGACCATGAAGAGGAATAGGTTTTACCTTCTGTACAAGATTTGGAATGAATTCTTAGGTAGATTTGACATAATATATATTTTTTCAGAATAGGTCTAGAGCTACAAGATGGGGGAAGCATGAAATTTGACCAATTAGGTTGAAAGGATAGTTTCCATGCAAAGCTAAATGGTATGCCCATGAGAAGATAGATGAGAAATTTCCTCACCTCAATCAGTAGAATATTTTTGGTATCAAAGCCTCCGAAAATGGGGAGGTGTGATCTAGATTGGATCATTATATTATTTTTCATCCATATTTATTCTTTCATAATGGAAAGTGTAGAGGAATTAAAATACAATAACATTTTTTACGAGTGGTCTGAGTTTGGAAAATTTTCAGTAAAAATCTTCAAGATCAGTTTTGATGCTTTCATGAACACATGTTGTAGCCCCAATTATAACATGGAGCTATATTATATAATCTATACATTGATATTGTTAACACTAGAACATCATACACCTGCTGGTACAATCCATAAGACATTAAAAGTGTCCAACAGAATGCACAGGTGGACATTTTTCCAGCTGAATACATTATAAAGATTCAAAAATCAAAGATTCTCATAAGGTCCAATGTTTATAAAGGAAATCAATTAAGGTAATGTGTATATTTCTTCGATAAACATGTGTGCACGACATATCCTCAAAAATTTGTGTGGCTACAGAAAAGGTGACTCAGTGGTTTGATACCACTCTACACACTTGGAGTCGATTTCTTGATACGAGATCAACCTAGTATAGTTGAATTTGAGTCGCCTTGGAGAAGTGTAGCCCTCAATGGAATCCTCTTGTCCTACCCATGTGTCTTTATCATTCATGTACCAAGAGAGGGAAGAGGGATTCAAAAAACTCTATATAAATAGGCCATGGGAGAGCCAAAAGAAGAGACATTGTTATGCTGACCAAATTGCCTGTAAGCAAACTACCATTTCATTGTTGAAACCAAGGAAGTGAAGAGCACTAACATGTTGGCCAAATTGCTTCTAAGAAACCCAACATCTTAGTGAGTGAGGATTAATCCACCCTTTGGAGAGTCTTCACACCTCTTTGAGAGAGAGGAGAAACTTGCAAAGAGATTGAGGAAAAGAGACATCCTTGCTGAGGATTTTTGAGCTCCCTAGTTCAAGGAATTGTCTTCAAGTGTTTTAGTATTATGATTGTATTCAACCTCTACCACCAACAATCAATAAAGGGAGATATTTCCATATATTACTGATGTGTTTTCTCTATTTGAGCATTTTTATGTTCATGCACCTCATTGTTTAAGTTTATGTTTATGTATGCATTGTATCCATTATTTACAATGTTGTGTTTATTTAAGTTTTCCCACTAACTACACCAATTTGACTGTGATCCTTTGCAGGTAAGAGAAGAAATATATATAGGGCATAACATATTTGAAGACAGGTAGTTAATGTGGTGTTTATATGCATGCGCGATTTCTGCCTCCCCCCTTCCCTAATGGGCTAGTGCTGGTCATAATTTCATGCACACAAACATACCAAACCAAACTCCCTCTCCAACCCCGACTGAGCTCCAAGGAAAGAAGGAATAGATTTTTTGGAAACATTCTATTATATACGTCAATATCTCAGTTTTCCCTGCACACCTAAGCCACTCGATCTCTCAACCCTGAATGGATGGGCTTGCAACTACTCCCTTCTTGGCCTACTCCTATCTATATAGATAGAAGGTCATTGGGCATTTGCTTTCAGGCCCCTCCCCCCAATTATATATGAGTAACATGAGCCAAGCCCCAAGCATATATATAAGGGGCTCACAGCCAAGGGCCTCATTTGAATTGGCAATTAGGCTCATTTTTGTACCATTTGTTCTTCTGTCTTTATTGATAAGATTGGCCTTGCCTACCTAATGGAGAATCTTGCAATCTCGCTACCACCTCATATATACTTCATTACAGCTAGATAGTAAGTCATTTGATATGGTTAGTATTCCACCTCTTCCTTCTTAAAGGGGATATATCTCATGGATTGATAAGGAAAAGTGAGCTTTTGATGCTAAGGTCCTGTTTTGGAATCTATCAGTTAAGGTCCTAAGTGAGAAGGATGACTTACCAATGACCTACCTAGAGATAAGTCATAACACCACTACAGCTCCAACCCTCCATAACCTTGGCTAGCTCTCTTGGCCTTCTTTGGCCTTGACTTTCTTCCTGGCTCTCTCGGATTTGGTAAAACTTTACAGAGCATTCACGTCTTCAAATACGTTATGCCCTACCATCCCATTATGCCTTAATTTCTTCCCCTGGATGGCCTTGGATGGCTTTGGCTTTATTCTTTCTCTAGCTAATTACCAATAAAAAAACCTTACTTTTGTTAGCTACAAGGGGATAACCTTTTGAGCTCTAGTTTGCGATTTGAAAACATGAATCTCAATTAATGAATTGGGTTCTCACTCATTAATTTTTTTATCCAATTGAAAGTTGCTTTAAATCTTTCAATTAGCCAAGTTAGCAACAATGGAATGAAACTATGTGAGAGGTGTAGGTAACCTGCCTATGAGTCATATTGGTTAAGAAGGACCAAGCTACATAGGTGACATAGGCTATGGAGCAAGCATATTAGGAGGGACAAGTAGTTTGGGATATGGTGGACAACTTACCCTAGTGTAAGTAGTAATTGAAATGTAAACTAGTGTGACCTTCTACACATATCATACTATAAAGTGAGCTCTAGGTGTAGAAGAACTCTTGCTAGATGCCACAATGGTGGGAGGAAAAGAGGATGTGAGAGAAAATGAAGATATAGGTGGCTTACTAGTAGGTGGTGTAGTAGGAGGGCTAGAGGATGATGGCTAGTCATGTTGTTCAAAAGGGTTCTAGTAGATGCCTAGCTGAGTTTTATTAGGATGTAAAAGATCTTTACACTCTTGCTCAAGGGTTTGTTTCTTGCACTGGGTAGGATAGTAAGCCATACACTACTCTAGGCTATGTCCACAAACCTAGTGGTACTTTGTATGGGTTCATTTTAGGATAAGCACAAGGATATCATTAATAGTCTTTCTATAGAGAAAAAGAAGTATTAAGAGGTGTGGTAGCAGTAGTAGAAGCAGTAGCTAGAGTGAGAGATGTCAGAGATTTATAATCTTGAGGACATTATATAATACTAATTTGTAGCTATGGAAGAGGCTAATATGGTGGTTACACTAGCGAAGCAAGCAACTCTGTAGCTGGAGAAGTAGCGCCCATATACCAGAACATGATGACATAATCTCCCATAGTGTTATGCTCATGGTCATGATCTGTTCATAACCTGGGAGGCTCCACTACGACACTAAATTTGAAAGGAGGAATGTCATTGTCATATTTCAAAAGGTTATGCCTAACATATGTTTATAGACTTAGCTAAGTGCACCTTAGCATCCCTGGTCTCATCGTACATTGGTAAAGTGAGGATCAAGTAGGGAAGGATGATTGCCTCTCCACTACAACATGTGCATATTATGATATATCACAGGAGCCTTCCACAACTTCATCATTAGCTCCTTCATACATTGTTTCCTTCATTGGGTCAATAGGAACTATGTTGGAAATAATACTGAGAGTGGGGGTGAATCAATATTATCAATTTAACAATATCTGATTTCCATAAAATATTTATATACGCTACTTTTGTTAATGCAACTTGCATAAATACACAACTGTGTTTAGAGAAACCAGCGTATCCCTTGCAAACTTATAATTTAGTTAGTTGATATTTAATCTGTGTATCAAAACCATATAAACAGTAACTAGGTGCAGTAAACTAAACAAGAAATCACACACATGAACACAAGATATAAGGTGGAAACCCAATGTGGGTGAAAACCACCTGCTACAATCGTCTCTATCTTTCTTTAATAAGAAACTTCTTTTTACAAATTTTGTACTGGTGCAGTCTTATACCAGTATGCAGTGTTCTACCTGCAGAAGGCTACAACCTTCTCTCATTCTCCATCTTTTCTTAAAAGGGAGTTATGACCCCCTTAGCTCTTGTACTAGCTGATGTGTTTACTAGTACGTAGGTGCTGACCTATAGAAGGCTACAACCTTCTCTTTTCTTCTAGTGACCATGTTTCATAGATCTTCAGACTGGATCCATCAATAACATCAATCAACCATCAAATATATTTGCATCAACCAATATTATTTGCACCAACCAAAAAATGAATCAACCAATCACTTTTCTGAATGTTGTAACCTGAATACAGTAATAGTAACCAGAACCCAAAACGTTGTAACAATAAACAGAAGTAGCTAAAACATATTTTATGACGTGTACACTAATTCACTGTGTCAAACTTGCGTGCATACGTACTTTTCTCAAGGCATACCTGCATATATACAGTTTTGAAATGCCGAACCAACGTCTATACATGCCTTTTCTATACTGAACCTGCATACAGATTTGTAGAAGATGATTCAACCTTTACAACTATTCAGACATTAGTTATACCCAGATCATCATATTTACAGATTACGACATGCACCAATTATTTAGATAAAATATCAAAACCACACAAAGATACTTCTCTTCAAACCTTAAGATCTTGACCCATCAATAGAACTTATCCTTCTTCAAGCACTCAGGTTCCTCCTTGATTTAGATCGAGCTATGCACCATAACCCAATGACCAGTATTCTAGATCTTACTCTTCATTAGATATTCAATACTTGAGTGCCTTTGTCTAATGATCTCCTCATCCTTTTATAATCTTAGGCCTTACTCAATACCATGGTCCAAAACCACTTAGAATCAATACCTTGGACCAAATACCTGGGGTCAGCACTTCGGACAAGATACCTTGGACCAATGCCACGGGTTAAAATACCAAGGACCAAATACCACGAACCAAAACCAAGTTTTCCAACATGGATGCACTTTTCCTTGCGTGAAATTTCATGTATACACATATGCGCCTTATGGTCTGCGAACCTGCATGTATACGCGGCTTGATCAAGGGGAACTTGCGTATACCTCTTTTTCCTTCATTTTGTGAGCCTGAACTATGATTTGTTTCCATCAAGGACAACACCTGTGACATAGTGCCAAATCTGTGTCATAATGCCAACAATCTCCCCCTTTGGACTTGGTGGCAACCCCAAGTCACTCTCCCCCTTTGTCATCAAGGGTAAAGGGTTATGCTCCCCCTAAGTACATGCTGAATTCTCTGATATGCTGAAGTGTGTTGTTCATGCTCCCCCTGACTGTAAGCAAGGTCAAAAAGATGTTCTACAAGAAGAACATGACTCTATACATCATAAATGACCTTCCTATAACCAAAGACTCATACATACATCCATCTCCCATCCAATTGGAGGTATACCAAGATTGACTCATCCACCCAACCAAGTGAGGATATACTAAAAGTTTATACATGATAAAATAAGAACATTAGATCATCCATCCCAGGAATAGTGGGGAAACAAAATAGGTCGTTACATGACCTTGATAATAAAAGATATACATGACATAGAGACAAAATATCTAAAACAAGACTATGATAGTCATAAGAAACTATCATCAATAGCATTTGTCAATCATCATCCAGACCAGCAACAATGATCTCCCTCTGCACCTGTTCCACCTGAATCAAAAACAACTGTGAAATTGTACCAAGATCTTCTAAGATAATGCCAACAATGCATTATTAGAAGTATATGCTCCTCCTGAACCTATGCTAAATGGTCACTGTCATACCCATATCAGACTCTTTTCATCCTAAGTCTAGCCCACTGATATTCTTCAATCCAACATATACGCAACTATATCCATAGCAACTGACGTATGTATGTGGATACGTGTCATGAAACTCGCATACAACCATTGTTTTCTGAAACAGATAAGTGTCATGGAAAGATGATGCATCAACTACTCCTAGCTTCTATTTGAGGTATTCAAATGTCTCTTTGGGTAGTGGTTTGGTGAATATATCAGCAACCTATTCCTTGGAGGGAACATACTCCAATTTGACTTCTTGTTCAAGCACATGTTCCCAGAGAAAATGATATTTGATAAGTATGTGCTTGGTCTTGGAATGCGTGACTGGATTCTTTGAAATACTAATTGCACTTGTATTATCACATAGAATGGAGATGGGTGGAGTACATGTGATTTGAATTTTTTGCAATGTTTGCATCATCCAAAGGAGTTGTGTGCAGCAAGATGCAGCAACCACATATTCTTCTTCAGCTGTAGATAGTGCTATTGAAATTTGTTTCTTGTTGAACCAAGACACTAATTCTGGAACTCATAAAGAATGCACCGCCACTAGTTCTTTTTTTGTCATCCACGTTTCCTACCCAATATACGTATGTATATGCATGAAGTGTAAGATATGTATCTCTAGGATACCATAAACCAAAGTTTTGTGTTCCTTGAAGATATTTGAAAATACTTTTGACTGCCTGAAGGTGTGCTTCCTTTGGATTTGCTTGGACTCTTCCAACTATTCCCACTGCATGCATGATGTCTAGTCAGGTACCTATTAGATAAAGCAGACTACCAATCTTGGATCTATAGGTTGGTTGATGTACTGCTGTTGATTCATCATTTGAGCTGAGGCTGCATCCTATTACCATAGGGGTACATACTAGTTTAGAATCTTCCATGCCATATTTCTTCAAGATCTACTTGAGGTACTTGGTTTGTGATAGAAAAATACCATCTTTATTTTGTTGAACTTGTAAACCAAGAAAATATGTGAGCTCATCGAGCAGGGACATTTCAAATTCTTTCTGCATTACCAAAGAAAAGTTTTGATTCATGGATTCTTCATTGCTACCAAAGATGATATCATCAACACACACAACAAGTATTAGCAATTTATCATTGTCAATTTTTATGTATAGATTTCTATCAACTGATCCTTTTGAAAAACCTTGTTGATGGAGGTATATGTCAAGATGATAATACTAGGCCCTTGGAGCTTGTTTTAGACCATAGAGAGATTTTCTGAGTCTACATACAAGTTTTGGATCATTTCCAAGGATGAATCCATTTGGTTGCTCAATATAAACTTCTTCTTCTAGGTCTCCATTAAGAAAGGTAGATTGCACATCCATTTGATATACTTTGAAATTTTGAAAGCTAGAAAGAGCAAGGAACATTCTTATAGCTTCAAGTCTAGCAACAGGTGCAAAAGTTTCTTCAAAGTCTATACCTTCTTGTTGAGCATACCCTTTACAAACAAGTCTTGCCTTGTTTCTAATAACTTCTCCATTTTCATTCAGCTTGTTTTTTAATATCCATTTGGTTCCTATGAAATTCTTATCATTAGGTCTAGGAACCAATTCCCAAGTATTATTCTTTTCAGCCTGCTCAAGTTCTTCATTCATGGCCTTGACCCAACATTCATCTTTGCATGCTTCGTTTACATTTTTCGATTCGATAGAGGAAAGCAATGCTAGATAGCTTGAAGCTTCTGTAATAGTTCTTCTTGTCTGCACACCTGCCTCTTTCTGCCCCAAAATTTGAGTCTCCCGATGATTCTTCTAAACATACCTGGATGGAGTATTTTCTCCTACCCCTATTTGTTATTCTGGTGCCTCATTGGTTTCTTGTTCAGAATTAGCCCGATTTAATGTGGAAGGATAGTCCTCATCTTCTTCATAATCTTTGGTTTTTACCCGCTTTGGATTTTTTCCTACTTCATCAACCACAACATCAATAATTTCAAAAATTTTCCCAAGTCTTTTATTATAACACTTATATCATTTACTTCGGGAAGAGTAACCAAGGAGAATGCCTTCATCTGCTTTAGGTTCAAACTTGCCAAGATTTTCATCAGTCCTTTTGATGTAACATTTGCTTCCAAACACTTTGAAGTATTTTACAGTAGGAGTCTTACCATACCAAAGTTGATGTGGAGTTTGAGTGTTGTTTACCCGAATGTTTGTTTTGTTGATAATAGTAACGTCAGCAAATGTAGCTTCACCCTAGAAGGTTGCAAGAGTTCCAGACTCATCTAGCATAGCACGACCCATTTTTTGAATAGTTCTATTCATCCTTTCTACCACTCCATCTTGTTGAGGGGTCCTTGTGATAGATCAAAATTCCCTTCTTATTCCATGTTCTTCGCAGAAGTTGAAGAATTCATTCGAGATAAATTCCCCTCCTTGATCAGACCTAAGGCATTTGATTTTTCAATGTGATTCATTTTCAACCAAATCTTTGAAGGCTTTAAACTTTTTGAATGCTTCGTCTTTATGCTTTAGAAGTCCTATCCAACACATTTTGGAAAAGTCCTCAATGAACAATATAAAGTATTCTTCTCCACGAGGTGACTTTTTCCTAGATGGACCACATAAATCAGTGTGAACAAGTTCAAGAGGCTTACTTGCTGATTCTTCCTTCTCAGGGAAATGTGCTCTGGTTTGCTTACCAAATTGACATGATTTTGATATTGTATTCTCTGGAATGCTGATATTAGGAAGATCACAAACAACCCGGTATCTACATGTTTTTCTTATTTTAGAGAAACTTAGATGCCCCAACCTTTTGTGCCATAGCTAGTGTTCATCATTTTTTCTTGGGTAGCACTGTTGTTATCCCCCCTTGAGTATGTATAGGTTGTTTGGAGTTCTTACACCTTTGATTATTGTTTCTTTTGTATCAAGCTCACAAACAACACATCCATTTGATCAAAATACTACCTCATTTCCTTGATCACACATTTGACTGACACTCAATAGATTATGCTTTAGACAATCTATATACATAACATTCCCAGCTTTAAATTTTTCTTTTAAGAGAATGGAGCCTTTACCTTTTATGATTGCAAGAGTGTCATTACCAAACGAGACCTTCTTTTCCTTTTCTAAGGCATTATATGACTGAATTTGTTACAATTAGAGCATTCTATTTCATTTTCAAGAGAAGAAAATTTATTGTAGGTTCTTTTCATGATCCTGGTCACATTCCTTTTATTTTGTGCTTCTTTAGTCATGATGGTCTTGTAAGCAACACATTGAGAAACTTTGTGTCCAATGTTATGACATGAAAAACATTGGCCATTAAATAAATTCTTGTGATTATCGAATCTACCAACCTGGTGATTGTAGTTTCCATTAACATTCATTCTTGAAGAAAATTGAAAATGATTTACCTGAGCTTGGTTGTAGCTTCTATTCATCCTTAAAGTAGATTGAACCCAATTTACCTGGTGATCTTCTTTATGCCTTTGTTGATGATTGTCAACTTGTTCACTTCTCCTTGCTGCATCAAGATAGCTTTTGGAGGTGGATGGCTTCTGTGCTTGAGATGCTTCTTCAGTATATCCAAGACATGTCTTTATCAAAGGAGAACATTGCACTTTGATAATTTCATCTAAAGTTTCATATCCTTTAGCAAATATAACACTGAGAGCTTTTGTTTTCTCAATATCTTTTCTAAGACCCACAATTTCACATTATAACTTTTCATTATGTTTTTCCCTTTTAGCAAGTTGGAATGTCAGAGTATCTATAATCATACTCTTTTCTTCTAAATAGATTTTAAGTTTAGAAATTTCTTCATAGAGACCATCTTCATCTAAAGCATCCAAGAAGTCATCATCTTCAAAAACCATCAAAAGTCGATAGTAATTACCATGTTTATCTCCATCACTATTTGATAAACCATCAATGTCTTCATGTGTATAGTATATTTTCTTACTTACATTCTATTTTCTATTCCATTTAGCCGGTTCCTTACCTTTAACAAGCTTATCTTTATAAGGACATTTGGTTGCATAGTGACTGACTCTTCCACAAGTAAAGTATTTGAAAGGTAGTTTACCTCTGAATCTTTTAGAACCCCGTTGAAGGTTCTTGACAAAGCTTGCTTCTTCCTCTCCTTCTGATATGTGACCCGAATCATTGAGTTCTACTCTTCCTAAAGCCTTGAATGTGGCTTCTCTCATATCTTATGGACCTCTTTTTCTCATTTCAATAGCAGTTACGATTCTGTGTAGCTGTGTCATAGTCATAGTCTAAAGATCCTGCTTTTCTTCTATGACAGAAACCTTTGATTCAAACATAGAAGACAAGGATCTTAAAACCTTTTCAACTAAAGTAACTCCTTTTATCTCTTCACCTAATTTTTTCATGCGATTAACAATATCATCTATACAAAGGAAGTAATGAGCTATACTTTCATCATTGTGCATTTTGAGAGTTTCATATTGAATTCTAAGAGATTGTAGTTTTGCACGTTTTACTTGGTTTTCTCCTTCATAGCTTAGAATGATCTTGTCCCATATTTCTTTGGCGGTTTTGAGTTGCATAACCTTGACAAATTTTGATTGTGACAAACTCCCCAAAAGTGTATTGATAGCCTTGGCATTTGTTTCATACTGCTTTTTAACTGTCGTATCTATAGGAATTGCTTATTATGTCCTCCTTCCATGATTTCCCAAACATCTATTCCAAGAGATTGAAGATAGGCTATGGTTCTTACCTTCCAATAGACGAAGTTGCTCCCATCAAAGATTGATGGTCTAATGGATCCCTCTCTTTCATAGTTGCCCATGATGATAGATCTTCCTTCACGCGATCAAGCTTCTTTTGAAGGACCTTCTCTGACTCCAATTTCTGGAAATAATACTGGGGGGGGGGGTGAATAAGTATAATCAATTTAACAATATTTGATTTCCATAAACAGATTTATATACGCTACTTCTGTTAATGCAACTTGTGTGTATACGCAACTGTGTTTAGAGAAACTAGCGTATCCCTTGCAAACTTATAATTTAGTTAGTTGATATTTAATATATGTATCAGAACCATATAAATAGTAACTAGGTGCAGTAAACAGAACAAGCAATCACATACATGAACACAAGATATAAGGTGGAAACCCAATGTGGGTGAAAACCACCTGTTTCAACCGTCTCTATCTTTCTTTAATAAGAAACTTCTTTTTACAAATTTTGTACTGGTGCAGTCTTATACTAGTACGGAGTCTTCTACCTGCAAAAGGCTACAACCTTCTCTCATTCTCTAGCTTTTCTTGGAAGGGAGCTATGACCCCATTAGCTCTTGTACTAGCTAATGTGTTTACTAGTGCATAAGTGCTGACCTACAGAAGGCTACAACCTTCTCTTTTCTTACAGAGACCACATTTCATAGATTTTCATACTGGATCCATCAATAACATCAATAAAACAATAAATATATTTGCATCAACCAATCTCCTTTGTACCAACCAAAACTGAATCAACCAATCACTTTTCTGAATGTTGTAACCTAAATAAAGTAACAGTAACCAAAACCCAATCTAGAACCTAGAACACTATAATAGAAAACAGAAGTAGCTAAAACATATTTTATGAGGTGTATGCTACTTCACTGTGTCGAACCTACGTGCATACGCACTTTCCTCAAGGCAGACCTGTGTATACGCAGATTTGAATTTCCGAAATAGCGTGTATACGCACCTTTTCTATACTGAACCTGCATATAGATCTGTAAAAGATGATTCAACCTTTACAACTATTCAGACATTAGTTATACCCAGATCATCATATTTACATATTACGACATGTGCCAATTATTCAGATAAAAGATCAAAACCACACAAAGATACTTCTCTTCAAGCCTTAAGATCTTGACCCATCGATAGAACTTATCCTTCTTCAAGTGCTTAGGTTCCTCCTTGATTCAGATCCAGCTATGCACCATAACCCAATGACCAGTATTCTAGATCTTACTCTTCATTAGATATTCAATACTTGAGTGCCTTTGCCTAATGATCTCCTCCTCCTTTTATAGTCTTAGGCCTTACTCAATACCATGGTCCAAAACCACTTAGAATTAATACCTTGGACCAAATACCTGGGGTCAACACTTTGGACAAGATACCTTGAACCAATAACATGGGTTAAAATAACAAGGACCAAATACCATGGACCAAAACCAAGTTTTCCAACATGTACACACTTTTCCTTGCGTGAAAGTGCATGTATACGCATACGTGCCTTTTGGTCTACGAACCCGCGTGTATATGCAGCTTGGTCAAGGGGAACCTGCATATACCTCTTTTTCCTTCATTCTGTGAGCCTAAAATATGATCTGTCATCTGAGTGAGTTACCATCAAGGACAACACCTGTGACATAGCACCAAATCTGTGTCATAATGCCAACAATCTAGAATTGGTACTCCAAGCTAAGTAACTAATAGCATGATTTTCCCTTCCCCTCCTTAGTTATTTACCTCACACAGCCAGCTCAGGGAAGAAAATCCACTGCTAAGGGGGTGTTTCTTGGTACACTTGTTCTCCAAAACACTACAACTTATACCTTTCCAACGATACATTATTTTTCTTAATTGGAGATTGTATGAGAAAGTTATGCCTCCTTAAATTTGACCTATCGAAATTGATCACCATAATTCGAGAGGATGCCATGAAATCCCCCATTATTCATGGAAAATGGGATAGCTACATAATCATGGTGAAGAGGAATATAGAGGATTCAATATTGTAACTCTAGTTAAAAATTGAATAAGTCAAACCTAACTAGTAGCAGGCTATCAGGTTGTGCTATAATTGGGCCACTAGGAGGAAAGGGGTTTCCATTCCATTTGAGTGAATTTCATTCCTTAAGTGAGTAGAGTATTTGAGAGTAAATAGAGAGAGAAAATATATAGGATTTGTGCATTTTAGTAGCCCTTGGGCCACAAGTCTTACTTCTTTTTACTTGCATATATTTCCATTTAGAGGAAGAGAGAGCATATCCAACTCACCTTCTAGCTGGGTTTTCTCCTAAAATGATTTCCTAGTGTATATCTTGTGTTCTTATGGTTTTGAATAGTTTTAGTTTTTTTCTCTTCTATATTTTCTATAGTTAACATATCACATGCATGAAGGAATAACTTAATAAATACATAAGGAAATATAACCCACATAGTATAGATTTTATATTTTCAAGTATAATTTTACCAAATTTGTTGTGAAAAATCATCTAATGGAATATCCACAGTAGTTCATGGATCACTAATGAGCTATATTTAACCCTCCTAGCCAAATGATTTCCAACCACCAAGAAAGAATGTAAATTTACCTTCATTGATTAGATGAATTATTAGCTAGCTTATAATGAGAATGGATCCAACCCTAAATATTTCTAGGTGTTATATATTTGGTAATGAGTATATTTTCTCCAAAGGAAATATCGAGAGAGGAAAAACCAAAAGGATTTTCCAGGCATATATCTCAGAAAATCCACAATTATTTTTTAATCCCCATCCCAAATACCTTGGGTAGGGAAATCCACAATCAACTAAAAAGGTGTGACCCCAAATATTCTACAAATCCCTTCCACAAATAGTTGAAATATATTTTCCATATATGGTTCAGTATACTCTTAGGAATGAATGCCAAAAAGTGTTAGTAAATAAGGATGGTTTCCAGTGTAGACTCTATAAGAACATGTTGACCCCCATGAAAAAGCCATCAATAGCACCAAAAGTAAATATGACTCTCCAACTTAGACTACAACCACTTCTAACCAGTAATACCATAGTTGTTTGGATTGAGGTTAAATCCTAAATACCTGAAGACGTCACTAAGAGCATAGGCTTCATACCCAAAACAAATTCACCATATGTTGTCTAGTTTGTCCACATTGTTAGGAAAATAAATTGAAGATATTTTATAATTAACCAAAATCCCCAAAGTATCATGAAAGGTTTCAATAATACTTTTATAATGATCGCAATTTCCACATTGCAACATCATTAAAGTAGCACATCATCAACAAATAATAAGATTGTAAGGTTTATTTTTGAGCCCATTGAAACCTCCTAATTTTATGAGATTGTCTAGCCACTTAATGATTAATTTGTTGAGTCCCTCAACAATAAGAAAGAATAAATAATCCCGGATGCAGGTGAACAGGACAGGTAACGGGACGTTGGTGGCGGGAGCAGTAGGCGCGTGGAGTACGTCCTGTGCCACCTGGCCTCACCTGCAGTTGGATTCAATACACTGTCAAGTTCATTCAAATCTGAGTTAATATGGCTTGAAATTCCCCACAGGTTCTCCTGCATTAAACCGATGGTGCACACCCATTTCAGTTTTGTTCCTTCCTCTCACATATTAGGCCTCCTCGCAGGTAGAGTGCTCTATTCGGTGGAGGATTCAAATTTCCAAGGCATTCAGGCTCGTGATGCAACTTCTATGATGGTTCTCCTGGAACGCCACATCCCCTTCAGCGTTCCTCTCAACTGTAAGCCCTCCAGCTCTCTCAATTCTCCGATAATCTTGTTAAATCTCCCCCTTTCTATCTCCCCTGTTCAGCATAGCACTGTTGTCTGTACTGCTCTTCATTATCTGGGCATGATGACTATCCTGTGACAAAGAATGGGTTGCAATAGAGGTGGAGTTCATGGTTGTCCCTTGCGCCATGCCTCTTCCTCTTCCATAGATACTACTTTTGAGAGTCATCCTTCTCCCAGGCAAGGTTGTGGTCGCGGCAGGGGACAATGGGTTGCAATTTTGAACCCCCATCATATTCATGAGCACTTGGCCCGCTTTCAAATCCCTTGCATGCTAAGCAATCACTCTTTCATCGCAACTGTCATGATTCAACTTAGTGAGGGCACAACAACCTTGGTTGCAGCAATACCGCATGTTATATCAAAGCCGAGGGAGGAAGATTTGCCAAGCACCTCTCAGAATTAGTGCCAACAGTGTGAAGTTCCAAAAATCTCTGCTTTCCAGGTTTAGCCTGCTGTGGCACGTTCAAATCTTCCAGATGAAGGGGGTCCACCAATCGAAAAGGGCCTTCTCTCTGATGATGACGACCTCTCCAGTTTCGGTTGTCAAATTGTGGAAGAATTTCCCTCGAATGCTCATGATGCCTGATCAGGCTGTCGTCCTCTTTTGGAATTATCGTGTCTGTTCAAAGGAAATGCTCAGTTAGTTTTTGTCTATGTTCAGTTGTTTTTTGTCTATGTTAACAGTTCGAATCAATAGTATCACCTTTGTTCACCAGTTTTGGAACCCTAATCAGTATGCGTTTTGTCATGGCGGTTCTGGTTCAAAGGTTCCAGTAATAGTTTTAGTTCCAGGCGGTTTGACGTTAGTTTCTATGGACTATCTTTCAAATCTATCATGCGAGAAAGCCATTTTCCAGGTTAGACCTCTTGAGGCTGCCGCCTCGTTGTAAAAATTTTGTATCAATAATAGGAGTAGACTGATTCAAAAAAAAGAAGAAGAGGGAAATAGGACATCCTAGTCAGAGTCCACAACATGGCTTGAAAAACAATGACCCTACTCCATTGAGTAAATTTGAAAACGAGGAAGAAATAACATAGCCATGATCAAATTAACTACAAAGATATATGGATGAGAAGAAATCTAAAAATTTTCCAATAGGCCCTATCATATGCTTTTGAAATGTCTAATTTTAACATGTCGATGGATGTACCAACATGTTTAGTCAAATGTATGCCTTCTTGGGCAAATTTAATGGCCTCATGCATAAGCCTACCTGCGAGAAACCCAAAATTTTCATCATATTTCACACTTGAAACAAATTATTTTGTATAACTTTAATAAATTTTGGATAAGATCTTATAAATTCTATTGTAAAAATATATGGGCCAAAAATCATTGAAATTCCTAGGGAAATTAGTATTGTGAAGTGCAATATAAGTTGAATTAAAAATATCAGGAATTATCCTTTCAATGTGAACCTACTCTAGTAACTTGAGAAATTCATTTCCAACAATATCAAATAAATATACATAAAATTCCATCCTCCACGTGTCCAACCCTAGACTCTTGTCCCTTTGAAAGGATATAGTGCTTTTGAAAAATTCTTCAGTAGTAACAAGATGAGACAATTCTATAATTGCATATACCTTAACATACCTAGGAAATTTTTCCATCACATACAACATTGCAAATATATGGCATCCTAAAAACCCTCTTTATCCTTATATGGCCCATAAAAGTTTAATAAATGAAAATCCAAATCTAGTTTATGATTGTGCACAGCTAGAACTAGTCTAGAGGAAACAACAAAAGAGTGAGAAGTCATAAGAAATTATTGAAAGCTCAAAATGAAACCCCCTAAAGACCCAAATGATTCTAAACCCACAAAATTCCACCCCTTGAAGGACTTTCTCAACATGTTGATTTAAATTCCACAAATTCTTATTGTAATACAATATCAAGATGTTTAGAATCTATCATAATTTTGTGGGATAAGGATTTGGGTATACATGTTAACCCTCTAATCTTCATTGATGAAGTTTCATTGAGGATTGATCACAGTTTTTCTTTTCTCTAAGAAAAATAGAAAATATGCATTGTTTCCCTTGATTAATTTCCCCTTACACCATCTCTTGTGCTTAAAGATAACAAATTTTAGCCTTGCCTTCAAGGGAACCCTATCAAGGGTATTATTAGAGCCAAACTCCCCCACAAATTGATATTTGGGACATGGAAGGAGAATAAAAAGGTCTCTCACATTGAGACAAATGAGTCAGATGGGAAAGGGACAATAATAGAAGGTGCATCAGGGAGAGAGAGGCCAATCTGATCAATTTTCCCATTCGTGAGGTCTGAGGAACCCACTAAGGGTAAATCATTATATCTAATCATAAAAATGGATATGGAGATCACCAAGAATGAGTTCATAATACCAAAATAAACAATAGGATTAGTAGAAGGAAATATATCCTTACCAGATAACGTAACAGTGCATGAATATGGATCTCAAATATTTTCCATATTATTGCATTACGAAGCTAAAATCTCCATGTCTTCAAATAGGTCCTCTTGTAGGGGCTTTTTCTACTCCATAACCTTCATTATAAGATCAATAGATGCTAAAATATCACCAATGAAAATACCCAAGGAAGATTGAGCACTATTTCATTAAGAGGGAAACACTCCCACGACCTTTGGTTGGGTTCCATTATTATCCTTGGAGTTATTAAGATGGACATAATTTTAGACCAAGCCATTTCCATGATGGCCATAATTTTCAAACTATCTAAGTCTGACCAGGATATCCCCAAACTTGTCCTTACCTCCCTTAGAGGAAGTGATAATCACTTCAAATTGGAAAGGAATTTGAGGTCAAGAATACTCCACCACCACATGACCAATTGCATGGAAACTATAACATCAAAATGGAACATCCAAATAGTTTAATGTCTATGTGAAGGATAGATTCTCGTTAACTATTTGAAAGGATTGGAATAAACCTTCCTAGCATCAATGCCAACTATAATATATGCCACCAAGTGAACATTTCTCTCCTGAAACCTCAATAGCCCATGATGTAAGATCCTATGGCATTGCCAATTTATTTGATCCCATATTCATTCCACAAATATAAAGAAAGGTTGGGAAACTTAACCCATATAGGAATACTTTATTCCATACTTGAATGCATGTCAATAGTTGGTACCATAGTTTTAGCCCTTACATGTTATTGTTTAAAAACCATATATGTACTATAATTTTACAAGCATCTCCTCACTTTAAAACAATGAAATTGTACCACCCCATGGAAAGTAATGGATAATAGAACTAGTGCCCAATTCTCTTAGGTCTAGGAATATAAATGATGCATATTGATCCTACAACCATAATACTTCCCAACCATAGTTTGATGAAGTAGATATCCTACCAAGGTAAGGGGGATACCTTTCTCCATCATCAACAATAAAGAGGAACCTCAAGAGCATATTGTCTTTCTTTATTTCTTGCCCTTCTGCAAAGAATTTGAGCTAAGAATTATTCCCTTCAATTCTACCAACTCTAAACAAGAACTAATAAAACCCCCTCCTAAAGTAATGAGAGATATATTTAGTATACCATACTGTAAAATTGAATCACACTCCAAAGAGAGAGGGATCTATCATTGTCAAAAGGAAAACAAACCACATTAATTGGTTCATGAATGACCACATGCAAAATTTCAGACCAAGGGTGGAGGACCTTAGGAAACGATGTTGATCTAGATAGTCCATACGAAGAATTGTCAAAAGAAACTATGTGTAAGGATCCAACATTCCCCATGTTACATTCACAAGGCCCTAGAGAGGGAAACTGAAAACATTCTTATCTACAAGAATGAATACACAGGATCCTAGTTGAGGAAGACTTGTTCCTAGAAAAGTGATTCATCCAATCATTCCACCAGTTGAACATTATCATTAGCAAGGATGGGACCTACTCCTAGCTATAGGTTTCCCATCACATCAAAAACCCTATTATATTTATGTCATAGAAACCCTGTGTAAGACCTTGCATAAACTCTCCATCAAAACTACAATATATATACACACACACATATATGTGTGTGTGTGTGTGTGTGTGTGTAGAGAGAGAGAGAGTTTTATAATTTTAAAAATTATTATTTACTTTAAATTTGTTTCTAATTTTTCCTTTTTTAAAAGTTTTGAAAAAAATACTTGATATAAATATATATATATATATAATATATATATATATATATATATATATATATATTTTTAAAGGCGAGAGTAAAGGTGGGGTAAGGATAGGTAAAGCTACTTTATTTGTAATAATGTTGATTGTTTTGTGATAGTTTCAAAAATGTTGCAATTTTAAGTTTGTGAAAAAAATTGTGTTATTGCTAGCAAAATTTTTTAATTTAAGGGTTAAATTTAAGTTTATTGTTTCCCACATCATGGGTCATGATTGCAAATATCGTAATTTTAACCCTAAAAAAGAAAAAAGTGTGTCATTGGTAACACCACTTTTGGATTCAAAGATTGGTTCTTATGTTTTTGACATAGAAATATGAATTTTAGGGCTAAAAATCTCATTGAAGTCAGAATTATTGTTAGGTTGGTAGCAACATTTCTATTATTTGGCTGAGTCTTAGGTCTACATTCAAAAACCATTATAATAGGAAATGTAGGGTCACTAATGTCTCCTTTACTTTCTAGTGTAATTATTGATTGGAACTCTAACCTTATTTAATGGCTTACTACATTTGTTTTCAACTTGAATGGACAAATTTTATGTCTAACCAAAATTCATGCATGGAATGATCCAGATTTATGAATGAATGAAGTAAAATACATATTTAAACAAAAACAGAGAGATACAATGAAAAAAAACTTCAATTAAGAAATAGAAACTACTAAAAATTGATTACATGCAAAAAAGCAAACAAACTAGCTCGAATGATGATATCTTATCTCTGAGAAGAGATGTGATGACTACATGCCTTTTGAACTATGTTACACTGGGGCTCAGGGGCCTTTTTATCACCAAGAAACAATGAAAAACCTTAAACATCCAAAAATATAACCCCAATAGTTGAAGCACCAAAATCTTGTGGGCTCCGATAGGGTTAGTTGGAACATCAACTTCCCGAGGTCCTAACTTTAGCATACGATTTTCGTTTGGCATGTTGAAATGTGGCAACAAGAATATTCCAATTTTAATTTTTCCTTGAATTAAAATTCGAATTTAGTCTCACGAGCTGCTTGAAAAATAATTAATTAATTCGTCTTGAGTTAATTAGTTGGAGAAATTCAAGCTAGAAGTCTTTGTGAAATCATGCAACATTTATCCCTTAAATTAAGGAGATTTTCCCTTAATTAAGGAGATAAGGATGAGTTATAATTGAGTTGTAATTATTTAGCTCAGTTAATTGAGTTATGTCCAGTTAAATTAGTTCCAAACAGTGTGAGGAACTAATTGTGAGTTTAGTAAGTTAATGCATGCATGCATCATACTAGTGTACTATAGATAACTAAAGATTCTCTCATAAACAACTCATGCATGTCTACTCATAGAAAGACCTAGTTGAGATAAAAGACAGGGATAGTGTGCTATTAGTTGCTAGAATTTTCCTATAAGGAAAACTCTTGCATGCAGAAGGAATTCATTCCTTGAGATTTGTGCAGTTTTACAGGGTGTAAGATTAGTGTGAGTGATCAGTGTTACACATGGTAACAATAGGATCACCCAAGAAAATCTGTGCTAGGAAATAGGAGCTTGGAGGGCAGTGTGGAGGAATTATTGAGAAGTCTATTTTGCATGTGAGCATCTATGAGGAGCTTGGAGGGCAGTGTGGAGGACTTAATGAGAAGTCTATTTTGCATGTGAGCATCTGTGAGGATTGTACTGAGAGCTAAAGCTGTGTGTAATCTTGAGATATTTCCACTTGTATGATAATATATATAGTGGGGTTTTTAGCTGAGGCTTTCCCCTTAGTATTATTTTATGTTTCAGGTGCATTGATTATGCTTCTAGTTATATGTGTTTTGTTTGATCTTACTCAAATCTATTAAGCTTCTGCAAGTTTGATTGTGGAAGTAGATTAAATTATTTTTCTTTAGTTATATTGTATTATCAGGTTAACTATAGTGAGAATTTCTACATGGTATCAGAGAAAAGGCTATTAGAGCTGTGAATAGTATACGAAGAAGAGAATTTGAAGCTTGAAGTTTGGGGTTGTAGGTAAAAATCAAACTCATCTCATACTTCAGGTTGGTCAATGGTGTTCTATGGCATGAGACTTGAGTATTCCTTGGAAGGCAACTCGAATTACATAGCATGGAAAGATAGAATGGAAGCTATATTAGAAGACAAAGGTTTGAAGGATTTCATTGATCAAGAAATCCCCAAGATAGGTGGAGCTAATGCACAAGAATTGGATGAATGGAAGAAGTGTGTGGTGAAGACAAAATAGATTCTTCTAGAGGGAGTTCGAGACAATATTGTCTCGAGTCTCCATGGGAAAGATTCTCCATTTTCAATGTGGAAGACATTGAAGGACCTCTATCAAAACAGTAGCGACCAGAGGAAATTGGCGCTCAAGGATAAGCTTCAGAAAATCAAGATGGAGAAGGGTGATACTATTTCTACATATCTGAACAAGCTCAGCACCTACAGAGATGAGCTTGGTAGTGTGGGAATAACTACTGTCGATGATGATATGGTGAGCCTTACTCTCCTCGGTCTTCCAAAGAGCTAGAATAGCTACCAGGAATCTATGAATGGAAGAGAGAAATTATCGGATTGGGAATGACTATGGTTGGATTTCATGTAGGAGGAGATCAGGAGGAGCACTCGAGATGTTTCTCCATCAAAGAATGATGATGAAGAAAATTTGGACTTAGCGAGTAAGGCAAGGAAAGGGAAAGGGAAGGCTTCCCATTACAAATCAAATTCTTCTCATGGAGGGAAGAAGGTTGACAAATGTAAAGTGAGATGCTTTAATTGTCACGATATGGGACATTATGCAACTAATTGCCCATCGAAGAAGTCCAAGAAGGGATCCAAAAAAGGATCAAAAGGTGAGGCATTAGCCTCTCAGTTCAAAATGGTCTTTACCCTCATCACATGTATGGTTTCATCGATGGTGGGTTGTGTTTGGTATCTTGACAGTGGTGCCTCATTCCACATGACCGACGATAAAATTTTATTCAGTACCTTGGAGGAGAAAGACCTGACGATGCACATAGAGATGGGTGATGACAGAAAGTACTATGTTTCAGGAGAAGGCATGGTTTCTTTTCAGAGGGAGCATGGAGCTCCTCTCACCTTCAGAGATATGAAGTATGTACCTGGACTGAAGAAGAAACTGGTATCGGTCATGATGTTGGAGGACAAAGGCTATGATGTTGTCTTCAGTAAAGGAAAGGCATTCCTAAGACACATAGCCACAGGTCATACCAAGAAGATTGGGATTCGAGTGAAGAATCTTTATAAACTAGAGGTAGATGAATATGTTGCATTGAGATTGAAATCAGAATTGGTGCAAATCCAAGACATTGGTGAGTTATGGCACAGGCGGTTGGGTCATCTACATCATGGGGCCTTGAAGATAATGCAACCGATATTTACTAGACTTCCTGAAGGTAAACTTGAGCAAGTTGACACATGAAAAGGTTGTACCTTGGGAAAGTATGCCATGTCTTCCTTTCATGATCAAGGAAGTCAAGCATAAGTAGTCTTAGAGCGAGTTCATATTGATTTGTGTGGACCATTATCGATGGCATCCACTGCGAAGAAAAGGTATTATGTGATTTTCATTGATGATTTTTATCGTAAATGTTGGATTTATTTCATGCAGAAGAAGGATCAAACCTTCTCAAAGTTTTATGAGTTCAAAGCTTTGGTTGAGAAAGAATCAGGGAAGAAGATCAAGGCCTTGAGAAGCGACAACAATGGAGAGTATGTCTCTCAATATTTTAAGGACTTTTGTGCAACGGAAGGAATTAAACAGGAGTTGATGGCACCTCATAACCAATAGCATAATGGGGTGGCTGAGAGGAAGAACAGAATGATTGTAGGGGCATCACGGGCGATGATGCATGACCAAGGCCTACCACTTCATTTGTGGGCTGAGACATGCAACATAGCGATCTATTTGCAGAATAAAATCCCGCATCGCATACTTGGGATGAAAAAAAACAAAGGAATATTTCTCTGGTAAGAGACCAGATGTGGGTCACTTTAGGATCTTTGTCTCATCGATATATTTCCATGTGACAAAGGATGCACATAAGAAGCTTAAGCCAACAACTAAGTTGGGGATACTTTTGGGGTACACTGATACACCCCACAACTATCGGGTGTACTTGCCTACCAGTCGAAGGATAGTGGTTTGCAAAGACCTCAAGTTTAATGAGTAGAAGGCCATGCGAGTTTCCCTTGAGAGGGAGTTCCAACTACAGGCTGTGGAGGAACTATTGGTTCCTAAGGAGGAAGAGTCTTAGAATGATGTGAAGCAGCCGCATGCAGAGGATCCAGGAGTGGATACATCCACTCAAGTAGAGTCTTCCATATATGGACGTAAGCACACAAAAGAAGCTGATAGATTGTTGTCAGATGCGAGAGAGAATGTGGGAGAACCATCTTCTCACTGCAGACAAAGGAGGTCACCTGAGAGCTACATTGGATGGATGGCCCTTATTGGGGAATGTGTTGAGACCGAGCCATCTTCCTTTGAGGATGCAATGAAGCAGCAACCAATTTGGGTTGATGCTATGGTGGAGGAGTATGACTCCATAGTTCAGAACAGTGTTTGGGATGTGGTTCCAAGACCAGAGAACAAGTCAGTTGTGAGTTCCCATTGGCTTTACAAGGTAAAGCAAGCTGCTGATGGTAGTGTGGATAAACATAAGGCAAGATTTGTTGCCTATGGTTTTTCACAAGTTGAGGGGATCGACTATGATGAGACTTTTGCTCATGTAGCAAGGTACTCATCTATCAGATCAATTTTGGCACTATCAGCACAGATGGGTTGGAAGATCCATTAGATGGATGTGAAGATTGCATTCCTCAATGGAAAGATTGAGGAGGAGGTGTACATAGAGTAGTCGAAAGTTTTTGAGACCTTCAATCGTGAGTCGCATGTGTGCCGACTCAAAAGAGCTTTGTACGGGCTAAAGTAAGCACCTCGTGCTTAGTACACCAGGATCAACAACTACTTCACCAGGCTGGGCTTCACAAAGAGTGAAGTGGATTCAAACCTGTACCACATCATGGTGAAAGGTAAGTATTTTATCATTGTAATATATGTTGATGATCTCATATTGATAGGTGATGATCGACCCCTGTCGGCATACAACTTCTGCTAGTTTTGCGTTATAACCATATTATCCTTGAGAGCTCGGAGAATATCCTGACTCTCTTGGATCCAAATCTTGGCTCTCGGAGCTTTGCTAGCACCAAACATCATGTTAGCAAAAGATAAGTGGTGATATCCATACAAAGCATAGAATGGTGACATACCAATGGACATGTGATGTGTAGTGTTGTAGCAGTACTCCCCCAGATGCATCCACTTCAACCATGCTCGCTGCTGCCCACTGACATGGTTACACAAGTAGCCCTCTAGCCACTTGTTAACTATCTTTGTCTGCTCATCCATCTGTGGGTGATAACTAGTACTCGGTGTCAACTCCATCCCCACCAACTGGAAAAGCTCTTGCCAAAATCTGCCCATGAAACGATTGTCCTTGTCACTAGTGTTGGTCTTGGGTAGACCATGTAACCTAAAGATCTCTCTGAAGAACAGCTTGGCCACCTCTGCTACTGTGTAGTGTGTGGATATGGCGAGAAAATGTGACTACTTCATTAGTTTATCAACGACAACAAAGATGCAATCCTTGCCCTGTACCATGGACAACCCTGTGATGAAGTCCATCAAAATACACTCCCATTTCCCCTCCAGAATAGGAAGAGGCTGCAATAATCCTATAGGATGGTTCATCCCTCCCTTGTTCCTCTAGCAAACATCACACTCCCAGACTTGCTGGAGTACGTCCTCCTTGAGGCCCTTCCATGAGAACCTCTCCTAATGGCCTTGTAGGTTTTGGTGAACCCTTGATGGCCGACCAATGGTGAATCATGTGATGCCTGGAGTATCTTATTCTTGAGCTGAGATCCCTCAGTCAAGAAGATCCGGTCCCTGTAGTAGATGATCTCATCGACCACCCTGTACCTATCATCCGCCACCTGTCCATCTAGAACCTCACATGCAAATTTGTCCTTGGAGTACTCTACTAAGAGCCGAGCCCTCTAGTCTGTGTCGAAGCTCATAAGGGACAACTTGGCTGGTCTACGTGAAAGGGCATCTGCTACCATGATTTTCTTTCCCTTGACATACTCAATGTCAAGGTCATATGCTTGGATCTTACTGATCCACTTCTGTTGCCTCTTCCATAGCTTCTTCTACTCCAAAAAGAACCTGAGGCTATTGTGATCAGTCCTCACCCTGAACTTGTTACCCACTAAATACTACTGGAACTTGGCCAATGCATGCATGATGGCCAACATCTCCTTCTCATATATAGAATACAACCTCTCGTGCGGAAGGAGCTTTTGGCTCTCAAAAGCTATAGGGTGACCTCCCTGCATCAATACTGCGCCAATCCCCTCTCCCGATGCATCACACTCCAAAACAAATGGCTACGTAAAATCTGGAAATGCAAGTACTGGGTAGCTGCTCATAACCTCCTTGATCCTGTCAAAGGCTTGTTGCACTATATCCGACAAGCTAAATGCCCCCTTCCTCGTCAGATCTGTCAGGGGTGGAACAAGCTCTGAGAAAATCTTGATGAACTTCCAATAGTAAGTACAAATGCCAATGAATCCTCAAAGTTCCATCATGTTTCTCGGCTTCGGCCAATCTCTGATGGCACTGATCTTCTCCTCATGGACCCTCACTCCATCCACCCCTATGATATGTCCCAAGTATAACATCTCCGTCAACCCGAACACACATTTGGAGAGCTTGGCATAGAACTGCTGCTCCTCCAAGATGCATAATACTATCTTAATGTGCTCGAGATGCTCCTCCCAAGTCTTACTGTAAATGAGGATATCATCAAAGAACACCAACACAAACTTCCTTAAGTGAGTGTGGAGGATGTGATTTATGCAAGAATGAAATGTAGCTGGGGCATTGGTTAGCCCGAAGGGCATCACCAAAAACTCAAAGTGCCCATAGTGACACCTGAAGGCAGTCTTGGGAATGTACTTCTCCCTCACACGAATCTGATGGTACCCAGATCTCAAATCAATCTTTGAGAAGAACCATGCTCCTCTCAACTCGTCCATCAACTCATCGATCCTAGGTATAGGGTACCTGTTCTTTAGGGTATTCTTATTCAGGGTCCTGTAGTCAATGCACATCCTCAATGTGCCATCCTTCTTCTTCACCAACACCACGAAAGAAGCAAAAGGACTCGTGGTCAGCCAAATGTGCCCAAGAGCTAGCAACTCCTGAATGGCCCACTCAATCTTATCTCGATAAGCCTTGGGATGCCTATAGGGGGTAGTAATCACTGCTTGTATGCCTTGCTCAAGCTCAATGGTGTGCTCAAACCCCCGGTTCGGTGGTTGTCCTAGCATAATCTCCCCAAATACTGTGGCATAATGGTCAAGGATGGATTGTACCTCTAGGTGCACTGTCTGCCCTGTAGTCCCTACCTCTAATGCACGTAGCGCCATTGCCCACTCTATGTCTCCCTTCCGGAAGGCTATCTCCATTCGATGAGCCAAAACAGTCTGAGGCAGATATGTGTGTTGTCCCCGTATCTTCTCATGCCTCCCTCTCTTCTCATCATCCCACTCCATCTCTAGGGCCTTCCAATCTATAGTGACCTTCCCTAGAGTGATAAGCCACTAAACACCCAGTACTATGTTGGTGTCCGGAACGTTGACCACGAAAAAGTGGTCAGTTAGTGTGTAAGTGCCCATCATCACTGATAACTTTTGGACGTAACGAGCACACACCATGGTCTAACCTCTTGGGACCAAAACTAAAAACCCATCGAAGCTCTCTGTCGATATACCTCTCTGCTCAACCATCTGTGCATTGATGAAGTTGTGGGTTGCCCCACTGTCGACCAAAATTGATACTTGCTCGCTACATACTATCCCCCGTATGCGCAACATCAAATACTTGGGAAATCCTCGCAATGCTGCAAGGGCTCCTCCGGTAGGTGCAAAAGCTGCACCACCTGCTACTGATGGTGGAGGCAGTAAGGGACCCTACACGTCATGACTATCTCCTACCTCCACATCATCCTCCTCATCCTCTTCCCCACTGCTCTCAAAGAAGACCTCAATAAAATTTTCTTTGCCAACAACATATCTATGTCCTGGTTCCCATGGCTCCTAACAGGTGAAGCACAACCGCTTCTTCTTCAACTCCCTCTTGGCATCATCATCAATTTGTAATCATCCTAGATTCACATTCGGAGGTGGAATCCTCACATGTTTCCCCTTAGGTTGAAAAGCCTGTCACTGGGGATAAGGTGTCTGGATCTTGGGTAAGACATCTTGTAAGTCCCGGGTCCTGCTAATAGCATCTTGAAGTGTGGTTGGTCTAACAGATTTGACTAGACCCCGAAGTGGCTCTGCTAACGCCTTAACATACATGTAGATCCTTCGTGCCATGGATAGATTTGGCACCATCACTGAAACCCTCAAAAAGTCCGCAATTTAGGTCTTTGGGCTCCCTGTCTATTTGAGCCTCGTCAACTCAACAAAGTGTTGTTCTAGATCACTCCGATCAAACCTCTCCATCAATCTCCTGCGAACTCACCATACATCATCACTATGGAATGTGCGAGTGTAACCATCCCATGGAACCACCAATCTTGGGCCTCACCATCCAAATGTAATGTCGCCACCTTGATGGCCTCTGCTTCCAACATCTGGTTAAGCTGGAAATAGATGTCCAACTTCTCCACCCAAGACCTTGCCAAATTGTTTGATGAACCATCAAATGTAGGCAAGTGGAATCTACTAGCTGTGCGGTGGGTGTCTCCATCGTGATAATGCCAGTGTCCTCTGTGATGGTCATGGGGTATATTATCCTGCTGGAGCTGAACAAAATCTCTAAATGAAAGAGAATCCCTGAATTCCTACCCATAGGCCTAGTACTCTACAAAATAATCGCCCATATGACCGGGCTCTGCCTCTTTCTGGGATTCGGCCCCCGTGTCTGCTCCTAGGAAAGTGGGCATGATAGAACGAGTAGGGGCATGTGAGGCCATCTGTGGAGTAATATCATGCTGAGTGGCACCATACTATAGAAAATGGTGGGATGTACCCGATCCCTCACTAACATGGAAAACCCATGGGTTCTCACACTGTCTAGCGTCCACTGCTGTGAATCTCTGCCCCATCACCTCAATCTGCCTCGATAGATCCTGCACTAATTTGAGGAGCATGTCCAAAATTCTCCTCCCGTCCTCCTCTGCCATCAAATCCTCCTGCTTTGCGTCCACCATAGGATCCTTCTGTTTTTCATCCACCATAGGCTCCTCCTATTCTATGTCTGCCATTGGAACATAGTCTCCCTCTCCGTAGGTGTTCTCCAACCTACGCCCAATGCCTCTGTATCTCCTACCTCTGTAACAGATGTAGGGTTTTAACCCTGGTGTCATAGATTGCTAGTTCCACAAGATGAGCTAGATCTATGCTCTAATACCATTGTAATATCCCATTTTAGAGATATTCCCCAAAATCCCAGTAAACTCCAACCAAATACGCACAAATAATCTAATAACTGGGAAACTCAAATGATAAAAATAATAGTGGTGCAACATGTAATAATGTAAACATGAGATATAAGCAGATACTCGAGAAATGCAGAGAGAAATGCTAAGCCATTTTATTATACTAAGTAATAGAATGATTATAGGAGGTGATCATAAGGATGGCACCGCTACTTGCACCAGGCAAGTGAAGAAATACACTCAGAATAGCAAAGGAATGGCCTCTCTTTGAACTGTGTGGATGTTGCTGGAGAACTGCCATGCTACTACTACTACTGGAAATCAAATGATGATTTGGGGCTGTTCCCCTCCTTAGAAAATGCTGAAACTCTGGAATCTGCCTCTACTCAGAAAACCCATAAAGAAAGATTTTCTAAAATGGCCGACCCCTGAAAAACGCCCCCTTGGGGAATCATACAATTCCTCAAGGCCATATGCTGCCACTGAGTAGAATCCTTCAAAATACTACCTGAAACTCCGCCAAACTCATCCAATATGCAAGAGCTGATCCCTTGCTCAATATCCCAGTTCAACTCCTCCACAAACCTCAATCCGGAACTGCCCCCAGAAGAACTGCATCCCTCTCTCTCAAGACTGCGTAGTCCTCCAATGCTCAGCTCCACCTCAATGCCAAAGATCAAAATTACTGCAAAAATACTGTTGAAAATACCTTGCCCGAGTAGGCACTCAAAGTCCCTTGGGGTTGAGGGTGATATATCTGAATGGAGACACTCAGTGCACTAAACAGTGTTGCAGATAGGCTAAACAACCAGCGTGCTCCAAGTCAAAGTGACTAGCTCAAATGCTCATAACCAAATGCCAAAATGAGGAGGCTCCTCTCTCCTTTATAAAATTGGCCCCTCTCAATCCCAAGGCTCACCTCTTCCAACGTAATCCCCTCTTGCCACGTGTTCCTTTCCCATCTGTGCAGTCCCTCCAAGTGTCTGTTTGGGCCCCATCTCTGTGTGGTCCTTTGGCCCCCCTTGGCTCCCCTTTAAGTCACAATGTTTTGCTACTAGAAAGTGACTTTTATTTTAAAAGTGAGTTACATTCCCTTTTCCTCACCTTTTTATTTACAAATAACTATAGAAGGCAAAATTGAGCAAAATCGAATATTTTAATTAGCCATAGCTAATTAGGAATATTACACCAATCTTGGTAACAAGGTTGGCAAGAAACTTATGAAATCCATCCACAATATCTTTAATATTTTCCTCAATATCCTCCATACCCATCTCCATGTTATCCCTACCATCCACCTCTACCACAACCACAACCCCGACCACATCCATCTCAAATATCCACTCCCACTCAATTACCTGTACCACCATTTCAAAACCCACACAATGAAGTAGCTCAACCCACTTACAATGCTGAGGTACAACACTTCAAAATATCTCCTCTTGATATCAACAATATTCATCTCAACTTAGGAGGAGTATTGCAAAAAAAAGATTCTCTTGATATCATTGAAGGACCACATTGATAAGAATAAGATTCAAATGAGAATACGAAAGGATCATGGGTTGAATTTGATGAAGACAGACACCAAAATTAGAGATCAAGAATGTTCTCTCATGATTACCATCAAATCCTCCATGTGTTCAAGAGAACAATCAATAAAAATAGGAACATCTGAAGGTCATGAAAGAAGACATCCAAGATGATCCAATTGAGCAAGTGGATAAGAGGCATCACAACTATATTGAAATATGGTTCCAAACAGTCGCTAAGTTGCAGCAATAACCTCTTCTTCAAATGTGCTTAATATCATTAATTTCAAAGAATTCGGTCTCTTACATCCAGGTACATGTCAAAGAATACATTTCAAGCCTACACATAAGTTTATTTGTCATTTTGATATGCACTTGGCTTAATAGGAAGTATTCCTACACTTGAAAATGAATTTTTTTTTTCAAGTAGAGTAGGATAGGAAAAAGAAATAAAAAAATTGAAAAATAAGAGAAAAAATAAAAATATCAAGTGAAAACCTCCTTTGAGGTGCCTGAGATTGGCTCATTGATTGAAAAAATCCATGAGGTGGTCAATGGGTTGGGAAAAAAGAGAAAAAAAAGAGAAAAATAAAAGATCTTACGTGAAAACCTCCTTCGAGGCGCCTACGCAGACCTAATAATTAAAAACCTCATTGACGCGGCTAGTAGGCCTAAAAGAAAAATGAGGAAAAAATAAAAAATATTTGCTCCATGTATCTCTATGATGAATGTAGGTGCCCTCCAACATCTGTAAGCAACAAAAACAAGTTGGCACTAAAAAACAATGGTCAAAATTCTAGTCAAATGAAGCCAAACTTTGACTTTCTCCTCCTTTTCTTCAGATGCTCCAGAAGGACCAAGGCCATGCCAATCCATCACCCTCATCTATTTCCACCATCCACCTATCATTTCCAAGTTTTTCCCATTCATTTTCCTTGTTGTCATAAAATACTATAGGAAGGCTCTGTTTTACTACAAGAAACATAAATACATGAAGTATAAAATTATTTTTGTCATGTTTTGAAAACCATGCATCCATTTTCCAGGATGTTTCAGGTGGAGATGCATATGGATGATGGTAACATGCTCAAGGGATTTTGGAAAATTCCAGTGCACTGTTTTTGAGAAACCAACCTCCATCACCTACAACCATTTTTTGAATTTTCTCAATACTCATGAATCCATTTGCAAAGATGTTTCATGGGGAGATGCATATAGATTATGGTAACATGTCCAAGCAATTTTAGCAAATTCGAGTGCATGATTTCCATGAAATTGACCTCCATAAATTTCAACCATTTTTATTTTTATTTTCTCAATGTTCATGCATCCATTGGCCAAATTTTGTTTATAGGGAGGTATAAGGATGATGGCAACATGCTCAAAAAATTTCAGGTCAATCCATTCTACCGTTTGGGGGATATGGACAAAATAAGGCTGCCACTGGGTTTTCTTTAGTCCTACAGGAATCCTGATTTACTACAGGAAATAAAGTGTGGGAAAGGTGTCTAATGGTGGAATAAGGTAAAGGTAAGGTGAACGTCACCCATGGCCAATCCCAACACTCCAAGAAGGCCAGATTTGACTAAGATAGATTGCTCATGGTAACTAGAAGACGTAGGTTTAAAATCACCAAGCTATGAAGACCTGTGTAGAAGAAGACAAAGGAAATTATCACCTTTAGAGGGCCATGCATCGATCATCAACTCAATAGTAGCATGCATGCCTCTACAACAACCATCAGGTAGGTACAGGTATGCAATATTCTTGACCTCTTCTCTTGAGCATATTATAGTTAGAAATTTGTTGTCAATGCATGAGAGATGAGGTTTCATAAGCTAAGGATGGGTTAGCAATATCGGTCACCTTCAACTAGTTAATTGCAACTCACTCCTTCACCCATGCAATGTGGAAAATCCAAATTAGGAAGGGTGATGATTTCAAGAATTGGGGAAATGTTAAAAGAACAAATTTCTACAAAGGCCAAGTCACCACAACACTTCAATCCCTCCATCCACTTCATATCCACTATCTGTCAATCATTCATCCATCCTATTCATAAGAAAAAAATTAATATTTTTCAATAACAAACCCTACACTCTGTCTCACCCTAAAATTTTCTTGAAAAAACACGTAAATCACATCCTCTCCATTTTCACAAACCTACACTACTCCTTTTGAGTCCTAACATCATCCTCCAAACCCTCTACATCATTTCTCATCACTCCCATATAGTTAGAAGATCCTGAAAAAGGAGGAATGATTGCTACAGGAAGACAAAATGCTGCTACAAGAAGGAAGAAAGGAGAAATTTGTGCTAAAACCAAAAATGGCAGTGCCTAAGAGAGACCTAATCAAAACAAAGATCTCCAAGGCCATTAGGAAATCATCTAGGCCACAAAAGAGAAGAAGAATGCAACAAAAGGAAAGAAGGCTTTCACCATCAAAATAGAACTCAAACTATAGTGATGAAAAGAGGCTTTCCAAGAGGTCTCTAATCTCTTTCTAGCTTTTGTCCAAGGCCTAAAAGATGTTATAGAAAGGGGAGAAAGGCATGGAATTCAAGTTGAGCACCCACCCTAGGCTCAGAATATCATTTCTACTCAAAACAGGTTTAAACAAGGTTTCCTATAGTACAACAGAAAATGCTACAGGATTTCCTATAGTACTACAAGAACCACTATAGAGTTTCTTGTAGTTTACTACAAGAAACACAGATTTACTACACAATGTCCTAGTTCTCATCTAAAGGCGTTTTGAAGGTTTAAGAGGTTTCCAAATGGTGGAGAAAGGTAGCAGAAGCTTGGAAAAGGATGTGGAAGACCTTGCCAAACTGAAAAATATTCAAGAACCCATCTTGAATAAGGGGAAGAAGGCAGGCTAATGGTTTCATGAAACACTATGATTTTTTCCATGCACAAACAATTTTGGAAAAATGAGTGAAAATGGAATGAAGGTTTCAAGGGAGAGGATATGAATGAAATGGATCTACAACCAACAAAGTTCACTTGCAAAGAGGAAAGTTATTTTTTTTCCTTGAAAGACTGTTAAACAATCACGAAAAGAAAAATTATAGCTTTGTGCGTATCCTTGCAGAACTTACATCCAAGATTCTTAAGAGAAAGGATAAAGGAATGCAAAAGAGAGAGGTCACCATGGCCATGAATGAGGCACAATGAGGTCATTAAGTTTCTTAGAGGATGAGCAACACTTTCAACAGGGGGTATGATAGACCTCTAAATTAGACATAAATTAAGGTCCATGCCTATAAATTAGATATAAATTAAGACTCATCTGACCATCCTTCAACACATTAAACCCCTCTTTTTGCATTAGATAATGTATTTTTAACTTTAATATGTTGATTAGGAAGGCTTATGGATAATTCCATATTTGTGTATAATATTATTTATTTTTGTGGAATATCGTGAGAATATTGGGAAAATTATGGATATTTGGAGGAGGATATAATCCATGGACCTGATCCCTACTATAGGAGGATCAATATTAAATAATAAATCAACAATATATTATGGAATTATGGCACATATTGTGGAGCTCCAATGATTGAAAAAATCTAGGAACGTGTTCTGTGCCATTTAATGAAGATTCCTAGTATTGAGAACCAGATCCACTAATCAAGGGATTTTGGTGGGGAAATATTCCTTCTTTCACGGGGAATGATTCCTAATTATTTTTTATAAGTACAAAGTCAAATTTGTCTCTAGGGGTGGATTTTTTATTAGTCTTCTTGTGGAGAGAACTCATATTTTTGCAGCCCTACTTTCATTTTATGCAGGGATGTAATTGTATTGATGGAAACAATGAAGATTGGTGACATGTTAAACTTATAAATCTTGGTCCCCTTCATAGGACTATGTTTTCCTTGGTATTTTCCATCCTAGGAGCCTCAGAGCCCTTTTGTATCATTTACTTTTCTTCTTTTCACTTCTTATTCACATGCATCTCTTGTTCTTCTTTACTTCTATTTCTGCATTTAGTATTAATGATTTCTTGTTGTATGATTGGGTTAAATGGTTGAAGTTATTTTGAAGGATAAAAAGCATAATTTTATCATTGGAACAACTTTGGAAGGTCATAGTAATACTTTATCTACCTGGATTATTTTGTTTATTCCCAAATCAAGATTTATGGAAGTCCGTTGTGGTAAATGACAATAAATTCCTGCTATTTTTTAGAGCATGCTAAGGAGATTCAATCAAGTTTATTTCTCTTGAACTAGATAAAAAAAACATTCTATTTAATAAAAAAATTACCCCATTGCATTTTCACTTGATTAGGCTAGGAATTTGATAGATTTACTAGCTCACTATTCTCAAATTTCTAGATTTTAGACTAGTAATTTTCTTCCATTTTTTAGCATGGGTTAATAGAGGTATTTTTGAGTGATTCCACTTGTAATGGAGACCTAAGACATCCTATTCAATAAAAAAAAACTCCCATCCAACTTGGATTTGATTTGGTTGGTAATTCGGTGAATTATAACTCCCTACAGCAAATATGTTGTTTCTTGTAGTAACCTACAGGAAACCCTGTAGTAACTTTCCAACATGTATATACTTGCCCATATTCACTCAATAAGATTGGTTATTCTCTCTTAGGGTTCAATCCAGACCGCTAGGATCTAAATAAATTATTAGGGAATACTAAAGACCACTTAGGACTTGCCTCTTTGCCCATGCAAAACATTTCAACGATTTGGGTTAATGGACAAATTTATGAATTAGATACTACAATGATGATTTTCTTGATTTCCACATCCAATGAACTCTATTAATGGGTCTAAAATCTTTGAAATGTAATGGTTGAAATTTATTTCATGATATTTTCTTTATGGAAATATAATAGGTTTATTTCCTTGTATTTTCTTTCTTACAATATGTTAAGGTTTCCATTTCGAGCATTTCATTTTCTGCAATTAGTTTAGGATTTGTTTGTATTACATGCATTATATTACATCATGAAAAAAAAGGAAGGAAACATTGTATGTTGCACATATAGTGCCGATATCTCTTAAGTTTTTATGAACCCTGGGTTGATAATTAAAGTTGGTAGCCTTGGGAGTTGCAACATTCTTGTTGCAATACTGAGGCTCATCAATGGTCATGATCTACCAAAAACATAATTGGTAGTTTTCCTGTGCTAGTAACATGGTAAGATCCAAGAAACCTTGCTTCAAAATGTGTGATGGGATCAAACTTTACATCCACAACATGATGTGTAAATCTTGGCATATGTTGTTCAGGGGGTGCATATCTTGGTGTGTGTTATTCAGGGGGTGTACTGGTCTCAGTGATTGGTGCATCACCCACAGTTAGAGCAACGACATTGCTACCAATGCTTCCCCCCATAGTTGCACCATGAGGATCATACTCCCTCAAAAAACCCTATAAAATAAAGATTTTTGTTATGAAACCAGCTCACAAAAACATTGAAAAGATAGATGAACGCCTTAGAAATAAGCCTCTTCGAGGGGGCAACCTCCTTTACATTACGCAAATGAAAAATTTTTAGATGATTCAAATGACAAAACCTCGTTTCTATATATAAGAGTCTAAGGGGTCACAATATAACCAAGCCGACCTAACAATAATAATATAAAGGCATAAAAACAACAATAGAGGAATTCTATGGGGCACAATAATAACAATATGGGGACAATAGGGCCACACATATATTAATAAGGGATACAATTACAATATTAATGGGGGCATCACTAGTATTGTAGGGACCTAACATGCCCCTCTCCTTCAAAAAAGTGTTTTCCTTAATGCTCGAGTAGTTCTAGATGCTTTTGTATAAAATTCTCATCCTCCCATGCGGAATCTTCAGCGAATAAGTTCTTCCACTTGATGAGATACTCTGAAATGGATCGATTTCGTAGTTGAGTTCTTGTTTCTATGACTACTTCCAGTTCCAATATAATTTTTCCTTCCTCGTCAAGTTCTAGCAATATTGTTTGAACTGGGAGCTTGTCGCCTATAACCTTCTTTAAACATGAAACATGGAACCGGGTGCACTCGAGAAGCTGCAGGAAGCTCCAATTTGTATGCCATATTACCAATCTTTTGCAACACCTTGTACACACCATAATACTTTGGTGACAGTTTGTTATCCTTCTTAGCTTGCTTGAGGGATATTTGTTTATATGGTTGTAGCCGTGGGAATACCCAATCACCCACATCAAAACTTCTTTCACTGCGATGTTGATCTACCTGTTGTTTCATTCTATTCTACGCCAACACGAGGTTATCCTTTAAGAGTTGGAGAACTTGTTATTGATGCTCGATGTGATGTTCCATTGCTTGAACCTTAGAATTTTCTCTTAAATATGATGTGATGGATGGTGGTTGATATCCATAAAGTGCCATAAATGGTGTCACTTTTGTTGCAGTATGGAAGGAAGTGCTATACCACCATTCATCCAAAGGCAGCCATTTGACCCATTGTGTCTGTTTATCAGATACAAAGCAACGAAGATATCCTTCCAAACATTTTTTTACTATCTCTGTTTTCCCATAAGATTGAGGATGATACAATGAGCTATGAGCTAACTAAGTACCAAGACAAGAAAATAATTATGTCCAAACATTTCCTGTAAAAATGCTATCTCTATTACTTATAATAATCTTTGGGTTTCCATGTAGCTTTTGAATTATTTCCATAAATGTCGTAGAAACTGTACTAGCTTTAAATGGATGTGATAATGCATAAAAGTGTGCATACTTGGTAAGTCTATCAACTACCACCATGATGACACTCTTTCCCTCAGACTTGGGTAAACCTGTGATAAAATCCATTGAAACCTCCTCCCAACATTGGCTTGGAATGGATAAAAGTTGTAATAGACCTGGTGTCTTAATTGTTTGATCTTTTTTTTGTTGGCATACCAAACATTCCGTCACAAACTTTTGAATATTTGATTTAAGGCCATCCCAAAAAATTCCTTCTTAACCTTGTGGTAGGTTTTTAAAAATCCTGAGTGCCCTCCTAAAGGAGAAGCGTGCAATTCCAGAAGAATCTTTTGTTTGAGTTGGGAATTCTTACAAAGGTATAAGTGATCTTTGTAACATAACGAATCATTTTTCCAGCTAAAAGTATCAAATGTACTGGAATCTTGTTGTAACTTTCAAATAAGTTCCCACACTTCTTTGTCATTATTCCACTCCTCCATTGCTTCATGTTGGTCGGATAAATCTTTCTTGCGGACAAGACTGATCTCCCTAGTATCGAATGATATCTAGCAACAAAGAGCACAAGAAAATCTACTTTTCTCTAAACATGTTCCCATTCATTAATGAATACTAAGAGGTGTAACAGACCCTAACTCGGTCCAACGCTTGTTTGAGGCAGTTTTAATCTAGTAGCTCCAAGTAGTTCCCGTTTAATAACCTGCATACACAAACAAGCACAAATCAAAGCATACTTGCGTATAACAAAACATGTTCTTTATGAAGATCAAGGAGCTCATAAAATAAACTATTAGAAACAGTTCATTGAGAAAAACAAACTTGATTGTATTAACTTTATGAATAAAAGAACCTTACAACCTTTGCCTTGATGTTGCGCAAGTTCTTTCCAGGGTCTAGTGGGAGTCTCCTCTACTTTGACAAGCCTTACTCACTTCATAAATGACATGAAAGGTATGTGATCTCTCCTCTCACAAGCTCAAAAAGAAAGCCTAGTTTTCAATAGCATTTACCCTCAAGAATCTTCAGCTTTCAACCTCACTTACAACTAGCCCAATGCATGAATTTATAGTGCAAATGGAGGAAGTTGCAGGTCCACCATTGAAGGGATAAGTTCCTCCTTCAATGGGATAAGCACCTCATATCATGGAGTTAGCTCCCTTAGTGATGGAATGGATGAACCAAGGTGGAGCGGACTTGCTAACGTAATATTCCTTCTAGAAGTGTCTAGAAGTGACCCAAGATGAGTTTTTAAGAATGAACTCACACCTTTTTAACTTTTACAGGGGTTCACACCCATTACTCAATAGACAAAGTGATCAAGTTCGCAGGAAACATGACCATTGGGTGCGGCACCGCAGACAATGCTAGGAGAAAGTGGGAAACCAGGTTTTGAGATATTTTTAAGGTCTTTCTCCCATTTTGAAGGCTTGACATGAAGAGCTGAGGTTTAAGACTTGTAAAGGAGGTATGTATGAGTGTTGATGGACTCACACAAGCTGTAGAAAGTCATGGTGACAATTGTTTGTGTAACCGATTGCCCCCTAAAGTGCGAAGTCTGTAGTAGATGAGGATGGTTTTTATCATCTAAGAAGAGTGAAGGATTTTATCATTTCAAGGATCTTCCTGTGGATACCTCGGTCGAACCTGTAAAAACATTCAATGAAGAATATATATGTAAAAATATCATCGCTGAGGTAGGAATTCCCATACTCAGATCAAAACTGACTAAGAACTATCTAAAAATGCTCTGATATAGAAATGATATAGGAATGATTTTGTATTACATCACAAGTAGGAACACATGGACACAATATGGGCTCAACCATATGTTTATGAATAGTCCACTATATAATGATAACAAAATTCCTTGTAGCCTGGATGGTGGAAACTAGATCAAGGGTCTTCATTTCTACTTCCCGAACTAGTACGATTCTATCCATGTGAATGAATGTGTCGAAGTCGAACATGGTAGAAACCACTTGATTACCAGTCAATGATGTAAACTGTTAACAAGTGTGAGAGGAACTACTAGTAATGTCAATATCCCTCAAAGTACTCAGTACAATCCATGAAATGTGAATGAATGAGTAGATGTCGAACATGTCACAGAATCCGTTGATCGAAGGTCAATGATGCAACCTGTCGTCAAAGGTGAGAAACCTGCCATTGAGGCATGTAGATTCCAAGGTACTGATGATTTCTAGATCATCTTTCTAGATAATGAGTTGGAGTCGATAGAAAGCGATCTGTCATAGGCAAGCCCATAACACGAAATCATAGATCAAGTCTGAAGAAATATGTTTAGCAAGAACTAACGCAGGATGGTCAATGATGGATGACAAATATTTTGCAGGTGAGTGGTTTATTTGCACATATCTCTTGAACACATAACGACACTACAGTTGGCTTGGTGACAGTTGACCCAAAGTTAATACCCAGAAACCGGCTGAAGACTTTCAATGTGGCTTGATTAACTGTTAAGTAAAGGACTTCCCAACCCAGGTGGATAAAAGGTGTTGTGTTCAAGAGTGACGGAAAGTTTTTCAAACACAAAGTATGACAAATAGGTTCATTTTTCTCTCTTTTCCCCCACCATTTCTGGCAAGTACCTCTTTATTTTTGACAAGCTTGAGGAGGATAACATTTGCTTGGTTATAAGCTCATCCTTCGGATGAGTCCAACTTAGTTTAGATTCGAACCCTAAGAAGGAGTGGTCCGTTCCTGTTTGTAATTGAACAGGTCGTTTACTGTGAAATTTTAACGAGTCTAGTATAGGAGAAACTCGACGTTTTTCAATTTTAGGGAGTCAGAAGAAAAAATTAAGAAAACTCCACGGTTGTCCTTTTTCGTAAATTTGTGTCTCCCAAGCTCGAAAAAGTATGAAATGATACTTGAGAGAACCTCTTGATCATTACGACCAAGGAGTACTTTTCATAATTAGTGTCTTTAATCTGAAAAAGTAAAAAGTGATCGAAAACACGTCGTTTTATTACCAATATCAAACTTGAAACGACAAAAGTCTGGCAACCTTTTCATGTTTATACAGTTGGAAAAGAGCTATAAAAGGACCGTATTTTTAATTCCGATTTAACGAGTTCAAAAAGAAAAACTCGGCAATCTTTTCATATTTTATGAGTCAGAAAAGAGCTTAAAGAGGACTCCTATGTGTTTTATTGTTGAAAATGACCAATTTCACCTGAATACCCAATATTCTGCACAAAAACTGCAAACATTACTCATATCTGTTTAAAAATAATAAAAATGCACCAAAAAATGACATTTTCAAAGTAAAAAGTAAATAAAATTAATTTATTTATTCAAAAAATCTTATAAAAAGGGCTTTTACAAGTTCATTTTTACCATTTGCCTTTGGATTAAAAAGTAAGAGCTTTTGGTAAAATACTTCCTGTGGATATTGCGCAATATCCAACCTCTAGAATCGAGAACTATCTTCTCCAGGTAATCCACAATGTCCCTGACTTGCATTTCATCCATTTGAAAATTTGTTTTAGGGTTTAGAAATCGTTTTTTAGAGGAAAAATAGGGAAAAAAATCGCCCACGGGAGTTGCGCAGGGGCGCCATGTGGTCCCTGCGCACCCTGAATTTTCTATGCACATAGAAAAGTCGGGGTGCCGCACCTAGCATTAAGGAGAAGTGCACACCTACGCACTGTCTCTAAAGGGATGGGTGTGAACCTTGCGGAATGCAGATTTTGAACCCTAGTTTTTCCATTTTTGCCCCATAGAAATTTGGAATGAAAATTCTAATCCACCTATTTTGCAATGTAGGTACACAATATGCTTGTTTGACGGGAAAGAGAGCACGAGGAAGTGGATCAGGCTGCATTACTCCATGCGCCTTCATTACAGGCATTGGGAGCATGCGAGCTTTTCAAATTTTGGACCATACCTGGCATGAGGGCACAGGTAGACATTTTACAATGGCTGGTGAATAGGTGGAGCATACAGGACCAGTGCTTCATTATTGGTGGCAACCGGCTCAAAATCGAGCCGGATGACATATACTTTTTGACTGGCTTTCCCAAGAGAGGTGAGAAATTATCTCTGTTCGGATCTAGGCCAGGTGGCCAATCCGTCACTAGTCTCTGACTAGAGTTCTGTAATAACCAGACTCCGAACAAACGGATAGATGTTAAAACCATCTCCCATCCTGAACTAAAGGTGATTTCCTTTACTGTTACTAGACTTTGCGGGAGCACAACATTGCATCTAGCTACAGGTTCCCAGATGCGCATGGCAGTGGATTGCTTCCGAGGCACCATCTTCAACTGGTGCGATGCTGTATTGGCCAATGTAAAGGGCCAATTGACTAGGGCGAAGAATGGGAAGCTAAAGAACTTTGGTTATGGTTATTTAGTTGTTAGCTTTGCCCTAAAGAGGGTACCAATGCTGGTTCCACAGAAACTCATTGTTGAGGCTGGACTTCACCGAGATCCTTGGGTTATGCGATGGGTTGCAGTTATGGCCCGCCATCCTGAGGAGGGTACTGAGGCTGTTCGATTCACTCCAGAGTATTTACGTTGGTTAGAGAACCAACTCTTTATTATTCAAGATTTTCCATATGCTGGGATGGATTATTGTGGCGATCCCAACATGACTTTTCCACCAGGAGAGCAATGGGATGATAGAGGTAAATTTTTTTTTTCAACATTTTAATTTTATATGTATGTTTTTGTATTTTTAAAAATCATCCCAAAACTAATAGTAAAAGTTTTAAATGCAGATGTGGGTCCATGGAAACCAGCCGCTCTCCAGCCTTATGATCAGAGACAACCAGTTGCCGCAGCACCGGCCCCACAAGACCAGTCAACAGAGACCTTGGCTAAGTTAGAGAGCCATCTAGAGCGCTTGACCGTAGATATTCTGGAGACCAGCATAGATGACAGTCCTCTTTAGCTTCAGCGCTATGTGATTGGGGTCCTAGGACCTTTTAGGAGGTTCCTTTGTAGGGTGGCTCGAGCAGTGGTGTCTTATCGGGATCATCACCAGTGATAGGATGATTGCCTTGTAGACCCATTTTTGGACTTTTGATACTATCATTTTTGTCGATCATAAGGTGTTTTTCAACCTATGATCGAGGACGATGTATATTTTGACACACTCTTATGCTATGCTATGCTATTACTATGGTTATCTTGCAAAACATGTTTATGAGATGTTTTTAATTTACTGTTTGATTTAATGCAAATGTCTATTTAACATTTGAGAAGCAATTGCATCTGCTAATGTATTTAAATATCTTAGAATGTGCTGATATTCTATGTAATCAAATTCTCGTTCCAAGAGACAGAATCTAAAAAATAATCGTACTAATACTGGATTTATAATGGCATAAACTCGATTAAGCTGTAATACAACGAGTTCCGAATCTAAATTAACTATTAAACTTCGAATTCCAAATGAGATGGATTCAGATAATAATTCAATCACTGCACTGTATTCTGCAATGTTGTTCGTTGTTTGACCGAGGCTTACCCCGTGCATAGATACTAACTCGTCAGAGGGTGAATAGATAACCCAGGTTGCAGAAGAGATGTTCTGTGTACTACGACAAGCACCATCAACGAAACCGATGTATGTTTGGAGAGGCGTCGACATCTGCAATATCAAGAGTAAAATCAAGATAGGCAGGAATAATAATGAAAAACACTCTCTAAAGTAAATCACACATATTTAATCTAAGAACACACCAACTTAGAAAGAAACTAATCTAAGAAATCTCCACACTAATCTTTTAAGCATAATATCGCTTTAGATAAAGCCCATTCCTAGGTTTACCTAAAGAGACACCATCAAAATCTTCTAGCTCATAGGCCCCTTTTTCCAGCTTCTGTTGGAAAATATACGGACCATGCCACATGGGTACAAATTTGCCAGCCCCTATCTTGTCGTTTGCTTGATCGTAAAGTAAAACTAGGTCGCCTTCTGAAAAATTGTGGGGTGTAACATTCCGATCATACTGAGCTTTGATCCTTTTGGCATGAGTTTCGATAGCTAATGCAGCATTGTGTCGATTCTCATCTAATTGAGCTAAGTATAATAAACGTTTTTCTTCTTCGGAAGTGGCTGGTAATAATTGCACGACAATTTGTAATGACGAGATTTCACATTCAATGGGTAATACTGCCTCTAAACCGTAAACCAGTTGAAAGGGAGTAAAACTTGTTGATGTTTTGACTGAGGTTCGGTATGCCCAAAGCGCTAAAAATAACATGTTGTGCCAATTCGACCGATGAATCCCAATGATTCATCAGATCATGGTGACTAGAACTTTGTTGACTGCTTCAACCAGACCATTTTCCAGTGGGTAATATGGAGTGGAACTATCGTGACGCAGGCCAAGCTGATCTGTAAGTTCGGTCATCATGATGTTTCGAAAATGACTCCCATGGTCAGTGATAATTGCTTGGGGAACACAAAACCTAGCAATTATATGGTTGAAAAAGAAAATCGTAGCAAGTTTGCCGTCTACCGAAAATGTAGGCATCGCCTCGGCCCACTTGGTAAAATAATCTACCGCAAGGATGATATACGCATCCCCCCGGCCGAGTGAGGGTTACATGTAATAAAATCGATACCCCATTTTGCGAATGGACCAAAGACAATGATAGGGTGGAGAGGAGCAGGAGGAGCGCAAATCTTACGATCAAAAATTTGGCAGTTGTGGCATTTCTGGACGGCAGTAATACAATCTTTGAATAAAGACAGCCAAAAATAGCCAGCGCGCAAAATCTTTTGGGCTGTAGCATACCCAGACATATGACCGCCACATGCTCCAGAGTGGCAGTCATTAAGGACCTTCTCAGCTTCGTCATGAGTAAGGCAACCATGGAAAACAGAATCCACACCTTGACGAAAAAGAGTATCTCCGATAATAGTGTAAGGTTGGGATTGGAATCATATTTTCCAGCGTTGAGATCATGAAGTATCTGGCCGAAAAGATTGGGTTTGGAGATAGACAATGATATCTCCGTACCATGGATCAATGGTACTGATAAGGAACAAGGATTCATCCACAATGGATTCTTCCGCCACATGTTCGGTATCAGCACGAGGGAAGTCACACATTAATTCCACGAAAACCAAAGAATTCTTTGACTTGGCCTTCTCAAATTCCAGGTCAAATTCCTGTAGGATGACAATCCATTTGGAATACTTGCCCCCCAACAATTGTTTAGTCAAAATGTATTGCATAGGGTTATAGTCTGAAATGACTGTGGTTTTGCGTAACAAAATGTAATGACGAAATCGCTGAACAGCTTGCACTGCAACTAAGGTCAGTTTCTCCACGTGTGAATATTTTAACTAAGATAATATATCACATGTTCACTTTCGAATTCATCCTGTTGAACTAAAACCATCCCAATAGTGGAATGGGAAGCGGCGAGGTACAAGAAGTAATCTTGGTTGTAGTTGGGAGGATGCAATAACGACGCATGGGTCAATGCATGTTTAAGTACATCAAAATATTTATCAGCTATCTCGTCCCAAAAGAATGGAGTGTTATGTTTCAACAACCAGGTGAAACCTTTTGTAATCTCGACGTAGATAGGAATGAAATGACGTAAAAAGTTTGCTTTCCCTTGCAAACTCTAGAGTAGGCGAAGTGTCGAAGGAGGTGGTAACTTGACGATGGCTTCGACCTTCAAAGGATCGACGCGAATGATGGATTTGGATATGACAAATCCCAGTAACTGGCCTGTTTCGATACAAAAAACACACTTGTGTGGATTCAGCCTAATCCGATAATGCTTGCATCTCATGAAAATGGCTCGTAAGTGAGTGAGATGGTCGGCTCTTCGTAATGAATGAGCTGGTAAATCATCGAGATAGGGCTGCACAATGTGCTTGATGTCATGAAATGCATAAGACATTGCCCGTTGAAAAGTTGCCCCGACGTTCTTCAGTCCAAAAGGTAACTTGCAATAAGCAAATGTCCCCCATGGACAGATGAATGCCATTTTTGGTTTATCTGCAGGTAAAATGTTAATTTGATTGTAACTGGAAAATCCATCCATAAAGGAGAAAATTTCACTGCCCGCACAATCATTGATAACTTGATCGATATAGGGCGTGGGATAATTGTCCTTGGGACAAGCACGATTAATATCCTTATAGTCGATGCATATTCTTTCGTTCCTTGTTTTTTAGTAACTAGAACAATATTCGATACCCAATCCGTCAAAGGAGTTGGATAAATGAAACCTGCTTTAAGTAATTTCTCAACTTCTGTTTTGATGGCAACAACTTTTGAGTTCTGCTTATTCTTCTTCTTACCTTTTTTCTTACCGTTAGATTTTGATTTGGTCGTAGATGATTCTACGACATGAACATCGACAGAAATTTCAAGTGAAGACTCTCCCTTAGGGGAATCTGGTAAAGTTATAATAGGAGAAGAATTATTGGAGGATTTCTTCTTAATTTTGGTATTAACAGTACCAATCATACCGTCAATGGCATGAGACCCTGAGGGAGGTGCAACTATTTGATTTTGTTTCAGAAGGTCGGGGATTTTCTCATGTAATGTACCTGACTGCGTATAAACTAAGTCAAGGTACTAAGCTTGAGAAATTACTTGCTCTTCTATAACTACCCCTGCCTTGGCTACATCTTCCGTTATTTTGGGTAATAGTGATTTTACAAACCATTCCACCAAAATTTGGTCCGGGATAAAAACTTTCACTAAACGACGTTGACGTCGCCATTCATGAATATGATCTGAAATATAGGTGGACTTTGACTGCTTTAATGAAGTTAATAATTCTGTGCCATTGTCATATCGGACTGGCAGCTGAAAATGAGTAAGGAAGGAAGTGGCTAACTGACTAAAATTGTAAAAAGTGCCTCATGGCAACTCAATGTACCACTTGGCTGCAAGGCCAATCAAAGTGCATTGAAAAAGACGAAGATGAATTGAATCATCTATAATGGAATTCGATGCACACCAGAGATGGTAAGTCATCACATGATTAGACATATCTTCTCCTGACTTCCCCTCAAACTTTGGTATATCACTGGGAAACTTATTCGGAATTGGTGGCCAAAACGGAAGATAATTAATGGGATCGTTTGTAAGGCATGAAAAGTCAGGCAAATCCAAAGTTGATATAAACGGTAATTGACGGTTCGGATCTCGAAAACTTGGGGTCATAAGACCAGCCCCAGGAGGAGAATATCTAGGATAACTTGTTATCGGATTCGCATTTGGGATATTATATCCTCCTGGAAAACCAGGATTAACCGGACCATACTGGGGTTGTTGAGGTTGTTGATACGTATACCCAGGGTACGGTTGATACTGATAAGATGGGTTCTACACAGCGGGGCCGAATTGGTACTGCCCCTGGTACGGTTGATAAGTAAATTTTGGTTGACTTGTGACAATTGTAATAGGCCCAGGTTGTCCTACAGGCATGGAAACCAGAGTCTGAATTGTAGGTCCAGACTGGGGTAAAGAGGCCTAAGGAGTTGATATAGGAGCAGTAGAAACTGGAGCCGCTGATACTCCAGAAATGGGTGGAGTGGATTGAATAGAAGCCGCAGCAGTTGCAATAAACGTTTGGGACAGAGTTCGAGGCGAACTAGGCCCAGACTGTTGAGCTGCCCCAGGTGTAGCAGTTTGAGTAGTAGGCTGGATAGGTTGCTAGGGTGAACCAGAAACAAAAGATTTTCTAGATTGGGATGACAACTGTACACTGGGTTGCGGGGTCTGTTGATCCCACACCACGTTCACTCCAGGGTATGGACCCATAACAGGTTGGGCATATTGAGTACCAAAACCAGGTTGAGTGTAAGATTGATAATTATATGGTACATTTCCGGGTCCTTGGACAAATGATTGACCTGAAGGTGGTTGAAAACCTTGAGGATGATATTGACCCTGAGGTTGATACTGACCTTGAGGTTGGTACTGACCTTGGGGTTGGTACTGACCTTGAGGCTGGTATTGACCTTGAGGCACATATTGATAATGGGGTTGACCTTGAGGTACATATTGATACTGGGGTTGACCTTGAGGAAAATACTGCCACATAGGGACATACTGTCCTTGAGGTTGCCCCCTAGGCGGTAATGGACTACCTTGGGGTTGACCCCCAGGCGGTATTTGAGTATCTTGCGGCTGCCCCCCAGACGGTATTGAACTACCTTGAGGTTGCGGATTAGGAGTAGTACTAGACATCATAAGAATCTCTTCGACACTTAATGGTTTAGTTCTGTTATGACCAGGAGATACGGCATAATCGATGGGTCGAGGAGAAGCTCCTGAAAACATACCAGATACAGGTTGATACCCAGGAGGAACAGAAGGACCGCCATGTAAGAAGGTTTCTGGTGTCTGAGTAAACAGGGATGACTGTCTCGACATATTCAATGGAGGATAATAGCCTCTGGGTGTTGGATGGAAAGGAAATCGAGGTGGTGAAGACGCGAGACCTGGATTTTCTAAGAAATTAGTCAACAAAATATACCAAGCATCACCTCTAATGGGAATATAGAAAATAGATTCACGTTCCCTAAGTTCAATAGTCGGTTGATTTTCAGGGATGCTTATACCTTCGTTCAGACTCGAACTTACAATTTCTTCAATGGAAATGAGTCCAGAAAGAAGATTCTCAGTAATGATATTTTCTACCCTGGATGAACTAGGACCACTAGAAACAGGAGAAGCAAATCTTGAAGATGGAGTAGCAGCAATTTTAGTTTTAGGTTCAGAGATTTCAGGTTCTTCAGCTAAGGAGCTAGTAGGAGTGATACTACCAGTAACCTCAGAAAACGAAATCGGTTCAGAAATATGTTATGTCGCTTGCACTAGATGATCAGGATGTACAATCAACGAAGACTCTCTGGCCTCCTGTGACCCAACCCTACTTTCACTAGGTGTGACAAGAGCTTGCAGCCCTTCTAGTTGACTTGGTGTAAACTCGGGAGGCTACCCTCGTAGTCGATGGGATTGTCTTGGTAATTCAGCCACGATTAATTATTTAATTACTTCACACGAAAACAAAGGAAATCTCAAGAAAAACACTTAAGGTCTCTAAAAAACCAAACAATTTGAAACACACACCTAATAAATCTAGGAGATCAAACCACACACAAACAGTATCTTTCCGGATCGAAAACACTAGTTGGTGATGAAATCCAACGTCGCAGAATTCAATACAGAAATGGTAGTTGGAACAGTTACCCTAACAACCTGCTTAATGAAATAGACTGGCACAAGTTTCTCCATTATAACCATCTCAAGTGAAGATAACCCCCAGAGGTTCCAAGTGAGTCTAGTCAACATCTGCTCCAGGTACAGTGGAATCTTCCCTCCACCATCACCTAAGAAAGAATCCTAAAGGTTATGGTCACTAAGGTTACCAACATAAGCAAATATCCCTGGGGGAACAGTCTACGACCCGATACGCACGCAAGGGTAGAGTAACAAGCTCAATCCCCTTGAAGGCTCCCTGACATAATCCAAGGTTTACCAACAAGTGACCCTAGGCTCCTCGACAATGGTTAATCCAAGGTTTACCATTTTTAATACGTGAATATCTTCTATTGTTCTGAATGAGGAAGGATTGATTCCCACACTGGTTCGAATATGATCTCGTGCTTCTCCTTTAAGAGGAGCTTTCCCAGAGCATAGATGTAACAATTGGAATTTCTCCCTACCGAAAGATCAACTACTTGTTTGTTTAAACTACCTTGGAGAGTTAATTACTCCCTACTCTAAGATACTAGCCTAAGCTATGTTGGTGAAAAGAGCCCTAGATAATAAAAAGATTGCTAGACTGATTTTAATTAAGCGTTAATTTTATTGTTTGTTCCTTAAGCCAATGGGTGCAGAGATGAAACTTTATGGTATGAAGACTTGACTCCAAAAAACTAAAAAATGCACCTAAGATGATAACAATTCATTTTCCTTTTCAATGAATTTCTAGCTAAGGAAGAGTTGAAAATGCAATGCTTTTAAAATCAAATCTTTCTCTTAACATACAACTGAAAGGAAACTTTTTGTCTTTTTCAAAGAACTTTTTTTTAAAACGAGACTACTAATCACCCTCACGGAAAATTATTTTGCCTTTCAACAATCAACAACTACAAGAATAAGCAATTCCTTTAAGAGAGTTTTTAAGATTTCTAGAAAAACTCTAAAAAACTATTGAAAACAAATTTTCAACAAACTTGTATAATTTCTATGAAAAGCTCAAAACTATGATCTAATCTTGAGATCTAAACGAAAATGGATTGAAAAGAAACTTGAAATGTTTTTGAGGATGCTCAACTCAGTCTTTCAGCGTAACTAAGGATCAATTTGTTCAGCTCAACAAACTAATAAAAAACATCCAATTATAATTTAATAGAAAAAATGAAATTCAAAACTTTTAATCAAATTAAAGTTTTGCAAAAGAGACAAATGGGATCTAGATCTCTTCACGGATAGATTTCGTAAGCTAGTCAAACTTAGCAAGAAAACCAGAGAGACTAGGGTGATTTAAGGTTCTAGGGCATCGGATCTCTGAGCTACTACAAAGACCAAGCAAAAACCAATCCAACGGACAAAACTTCTTAGAAAATCACTTCAAACGAGAATGCCAATGAAAACTAACTCACAAGGAACTTTTGTCAAGACAAGTGCAGGTCTAGGCATATACTAACAGCTATGGACAAAAACTAAACCTAACTGGGTAGATGGATCTTAGATTTTTGAAACTTTTGACAGGGGTTTGCAGGCATCTAGTAGAAGAAGGTGCGGTGTCGCTCTGTGTTACACTGTAACAATGCAGATAGGTCCGCACTATAACTAACTCAGAAGGTGCGGTCCTCTTCCAAAATTTCAAAAGATAAAAATCCAACCAGGATCTAACCAGTACCCAAACTCACACAAATCAAGGCAAAATCAGAAACAAAAACTTAAGTTTCTCAAGTCAAAGCAAAGACAAATCAAAAACCAAACCAAACTGTTCCCCAGTGGAGTCGCCAATTTGTTGGTCGGATAAATCGCTCTAGCGAACAAGACCGATCTCCCTCGTATCGAATGATATCTAGCAACAAAGAGCACAAGCAAATCTACTTTTCTCTAAACATGTTCCAATTCATTAATGAATACTAAGAGGTGTAACAAACCCTACCTCGGTCCAACGCTTGTTTGAGGCAGTTTTACTCCAATAGCTCCAAGCAGTTCCCATTTAATAACCTGCATACACAAACAAGCACACATCAAAGCATACCTGCATATAACAAAACATGTTCATTATGAAGATCAAGGAGCTCATAAAATAAACCATTAGAAATAGTTCATTGAGCAAAACAAACTTGATTGTATTAACTTTATGAATAAAATAACCTTACAACCTTTGCCTTGATGTTGCACAAGTTCTTTCCAGGGTCCAGCAGGAGTCTCCTCTACTTTGACAAGCCTCACTCACTTCCCAAATGACATGAAAGGTATGTGATCTCTCCTCTCACAAGCTCAAAAAGGAAGCCTAGTTTTCAGCATCATTTACCCTCAAGAATCTTCAGCTTTCAACCTCTCTTACAACCAGCCCAATGCATGAATTTATAGTTCAAATGGAGGAAGTTTCAGGTCAACCATTGAATGGATAAGTTCCTCCTTCAATGGGATAAGCACCTCATATCATGGAGTTAGCTCCCTTAGTAATGGAATGGATGAACCAAGGTGGAGTGGACTTGCTAGCATAATATTCCTTCTAGAAGTGTCTAGAAGTGACCCAAGATGAGTTTTTAAGAATGAACTCACACCTTTTTAACTTTTACAGGGGTTCACACCCATTACTCAATAGACAGAGCGGTCAGGTTCGCAGGAAACATGACCATTGGGTGTTGCACCGTAGGAAATGCTAGGAGAAAGTGTGAAACTAGGTTTTGAGATATTTTTAAGGTCTTTCTCCCATTTTGAAGGCTTGACATGAAGAGCTGACGTTTAAGACATGCAAAGGAGGTATGTATGAGTGTTGATGGACTCACACAAACTGTAGAAAGTCATGGTGACAATTTTTTGTGTAACACTTCATTTATCCAATCTAGTTGGATAATAGAAATGGCGCACAACAATGCTTCCACATCCTCATCCTTTCTTGAGAGTGCATCTGCCACAACATTTTGCTTCCCTTTTTTATATGATTTCAAAGTCATAACCGAACATCTTTGTGACCCATTTTTGTTGTTCTTCAGAGGATAATCTTTGTTCTAAAAAGTATTTAAGGCTATCATGATCCATTTTTACCTTGAAGTGTCTTTCCATTAGGTAGGGTTGCCATTTCTTAAGTGCATTTAGTATTGCCAACATTTCCTTCTCAAAACTAGCTTTGTGTAAATACTTTCCCTTGATTGGACAACTTTCGAAAGTAATGGGTCTTTCATCTTGCATTAAAATACCACCAATTCCATTTCTGGAAGCATCACATTCCACAATAAATGTTTTTGTGAAGTCTAGTGTAGCTAAGACTGGTGCTTGACACATTGCCTCTTTAAGATATTGAAAGGCCTTTGTTGCTTCTAGAGTCCATGAAAATGCATCTTTCTTCAACAATGTTGTTAGAGGTGTTGTTGTTTTCCCATAATTCTTAACAAACTTGTGATAATACCCTGTCAACTCGAGAAATCCTCGCAAATGCTTTATGTATGTGGGGATTTCCCATTCCTTAATGGCTTTAATTTTGCTAGGGTCTACCTTAACTCCTTCATGCGATACAATATGACCCAGATACTTCACCTCTTGTACTCCAAAGAAACATTTGAATCTTTTTACATATAATTGTTTCTCCTCCAATAGTTGCACCCTGTCAATGTGTTCAACGTGATCCTTCCAATATTTGTTGTAGATTAGTATATCATCAAAAAATACTAACACAAATTTTTTAAGGAAGGGTTTGAAAATGGAATTCATCAAACCTTGAAATGTAGAAGGTGCATTGGTAAGGCCAAAAGGCATGACCAAAAACTCATAGTTCCCCTCGTGAGTTCTAAATGTTGTTTTCGGAATGTCTTGAGTCTTCATTCTAATCTGATGATATCCTCAACGAAGATCTAACTTGGTGAAGTAAATTGATCCATGCAATTCATACAATAATTCATCATTGATAGGAATGGGAAACTTATCTTTAATATTGAGCTTGTTGAGCTCCCTATAATCCAGACACATGTGCCATGATCCATCCTTCTTGTGCACCAATACTACTGGAGTAGAGAAAGAACTTTTGCTAGATTGAATTATGCTAGCCTCAAGCAATTCTGCAACCATATGTTCAATTTCACTCTTTTGGGCATAGGGATATTTGTACGGCTTGATGTTTGGAGGAACACTTCCTAGAATCAAATGAATAACATGATCATGATCACAAATAGGTGGGATACCTTTGGGAGTCTCAAATACCTTGGAATGGTTGTCCAAGAATTTTTGGAGATCTGGAGAAATATATGATTTCGATGTGGAAAAATCTAGTGAACATAATTGTCGAATTACACCTCGTTGTTCCTTTTTTAGAAGCTTTGTCATACTATTAGAGCTTATTATCTTTCCCGGTTTCCCTGCAATACCCCTTAATTCAACTTCCTTTCCTTCTGCATAAAATTTCATGAAACACTATTGAAAGTTAAAAGCTATTGTACCGAAGGATTGTAGCCATTGGACTCCTAGTACACCATCAACACCTTCCATTGGAATGGAAAGCATTGGGATTTTCAATAAATATTCTCCCATGGATAGCTTGATATTATGGTACTTTCCAGAGTAATTTATCGTTCCTCTATTTGCAACCATCACTTGACACTCTGGTGCTAGATATAGGAAGTAGTTATTTCTTTTGCTATCTTACAATGAATAAAATTGTGGGTAGTTCCTGAATCAATCAACACTATTACCTTTTTCTTCTTGATTTGTACTTCTATCTTGATAGTTTGAGGAGTGGTAATTCTAGCCAATGCATTACAAAATATGGCTGGATTCATTTCTTCTTTATCTAGGCTTTGTTCCTAGAGTATATCCTCTTATTTTCACCTTTCTTGCTCCTTTTCTTCTTCCTCTTCACAATCTACGTAGAATAATTTCTTCTCAGCACACTTATGAATTTTAGTGTATTTTCTATCACAACTGTAACAAAGCCCTTTTTCTCTTTTTTCTTCTAATTGTTGTGGTGTCAACCTTACAGGTTGTGGAGGGCTAGGGGAAACAACACTTCCATCTTTATAGTTGTATGCTTCTTGGTTTCCATAATTTTGCTTTCCATTTTTCTTGCTAACCTGAATTCCTTTTCTAATGATATTAGGTTCCCAAAGGTGAACATCATGTTGGATATTATCCTTTAAATTCCCTATGAACACATCAATCCTATGCTCCTCTAGAATATTTTTTACCCTTATGTTCAATTTTTGGAACTCCTCAATGTGCTCCATTATTTAACCCTTTTGTTTGAGATTTATCAATTGGCTAAAAAAAGTGTTGCTTTTTGTATCTTCATAATGTGCTATCAATTCTTCTATAAAAATTGCCCAAGCGATAATTTTTTTACGAAAGTAAAGACATTGATACCATACAAACTGATTTGGTTCCAAATATAAAGTTTCAATACGTACCTTTTGTGTGTTTTGCACATTATTGAGATCGAAAAATTGCTCCATGTGTAATTTCCATGTTGCGGGATCCTTGCCATCAAGCTTCCTCATATCAATTTTTGGAATATGGTGGGTCTTCGATCCAACATTAGAGTCTATGAAAACATGATTAACATTTCTTTTGTTCTCATCATGAGTTTCCTTTACTATCCTTTCACCATTAGTGACCATCTTGTAGCAGCTTATTCAAATTTATCTTCAATTCTTCCATCTTATTATCCATTCCATCCATTTTAGCATCCATGCCATTCATCTTAGCATCCATGCCATTCATCTTAGCTTCCATGCCATCCATCTTAGCTTCTACACCTTTCTTTAAACAATCCATCTTAGCTTCTACACCTTTCTTTAAACCATCCAT
>APFE031754947.1:0-101878 GCA_000404065.3 Pinus taeda
CTTCGCACAGGTGATGATGAAATGGAAGATGATGGAGAAAAGGTTTCACTACCAGAACCTTCAGCGTTCTTTTTAATCCTTTTCCTTTCGGGAAAAGGAAACTCAGGTGGTTCAATACCTAGTTTTTCGCTGTGAAGTCTGGTAAGGTGAGGAGGTAAGTGGAATTGCGAAGTCTAACTGCCTTGTGATACTTCAGATCTAGGAGGTGAAATCGAGAAGCCTTGAAGTTTTTGGATGATAGATTGAACTTCAGGGGACTCCGGACTTAAGTGTTCTGAATTATGATGAATTTGAGCAGTAGTGGTTGATTCTTCCTCGTCTCGTCTGGATACTGATGATTCAGGGTACAAACGAGAGGTCCGAGGAGAGGTGGAGGGTGAGTTACTCTTTGAATGGTCTGTAGGTTTTGGCTTACTCGCCATTCATAGCGGATGGCCCTCCTTCTAGCGCCAGAAATGTTGATGCGTTGAAAATCGCTGCAACAACATTGGGGGATAACCACCCGGTCCGGACCTTAATACAGTTCCTTTTCCATTTGGGATGGTGGCTCCGACTGGATATAATGGGACCAGTTTCCCAATAATGAATAAAAAGGGGTGGATGAGTGATGTGTTGCCTATTTTAATGATAGGCGAATAACTTAATCTATCAACAAAATAAGAGAACTAATACTAATCCCGGGAACAATTATTCTTTGTAAATGCAGCGTTTGATAATCTTTATCTATTGACAGGCATGTAGATGACTCTGTAAAATAAACATATATATTCATTCATTCAAAGATTACTTCATCTAAATAGTTAAACAAAGTGATTAACACAAGATTACTGCACTTATCATTTATATCATCGATACATACATGATTGAAAGAAAAGCATATTATAAACAACCAATAGTGGAATGCATAAAGGATGCTGTTAAAACACATATATATATGTGATAATAGCAAGAGCGATCAAATGACAATCCATATAACAAGAATGAGTCCAGACATAGATAATAGTACCATATGAGCTGCTAATCAATCCCAATATCAATCTCTATTTGAAATTCTTCCTTCAACGCAGAAATGCTTTCAAACAAAGATAGTAGTGCACATTTGTATAAAAGCTTCCTTATCAAAATCAGAATGATTGGTCCAGTTTCATAAAAGAATATCCCTGAAGTACAATAGTGCAACTTCAGGGTTTAAGTCATATACAGAACTTTACGACCCTTTCTAAATGCATGAAAGGGTCTATAAATACTACTAAACTAAAAATCTATGAAAACAAAATCCTACTTAATTGGTATCAATTAATAATATCTATCATCTTGGCAGCGATCTGGCAGTCGACGATGTGAATAATTGCTCAGGCTGTTTGCCTTTAAACCTGAGCTGGCTTATCGCAAGCATTGGCTCCACTTCGGGTGGTCTGTTGAGGCGCGAACTGAGTTGGGCAGCAAAGGTGGCATCCTGAATATCGGGGATAATATACCCGATCGCATTTGTGAGGAATTTGAGGGCGGCTCTTTGGCTGTGCGGCTTCACTAAAAAGAACCAATAGGCATCCCATGTCAAGCTGTTAATTCCCGCAATTAACCTTCCATTTTTCTCCAGCTCTGGGTAACATGACTGCTCCAATATATTCGTTGCTGTTAATTGGCCTGGAGTACATTGAGAAATCATGTTAGACAAGTAAAGAGTATTATTAACCAATTCAACCAAATTACTATTGGTTGTCTTGCATCTTGAAATCGCTCTTTCTGCCTTCATTAACTGAGATTGCCATTCTGTAAATAATATTTCTTTGTGCGATTCTAGAATCCTTGGTAGGTTAGCTTCCTGTCCCTGATCGGAATCTTGCCATTCCAGAAAATTTGTCAATGTTTCTTCGGCTTGATCCAAATCTGTCCTTGCCTTTTCTACTTTTTCACTTATGGATGCTGCTAAGTCGCATAATGGTTATGCTTGGGTGATTTGCTGACACAAAAGCTTCATCTGATTTATCAATCCTTTGTTTAATTGAAATGCCTCTGCTTTAAACTCATCTATCTATGGGAGCTTCTTTGTTTGCTCAAGTTGAGCTAATAATTGAGCAATCTGCTCATCTTTGGATTTCAGCGTTTGCTCATTTGATGCTTTCAGTTGCGCCAATGCCTCCGATAGCTCTTTTTGCTTTTGGACTGCACTATCGTCAATCCTCTGTTTTTCTTCCTGCAATTGTTTAGTCAGCTCATTGTTTATTTGTTGCTGTACTAGCAATTGCTGTTGTGCCTGCTCTGCCTTTTGCTGCGCTTCCGATAATTGTGCTTGTAGCGAAAAGATATCCTGATCTTTTGTCTTCAATAAACTGCTCACCTTCAATGCTTTGTCTATTGTCGCCACCAAATAAGCTCCAGCATATTGCGATAGCTTTGTCAAATCATCAGAGGGGTCAAATTCCTCTTTCCATAGCACATTGCCGGTTATTGTTTGTTCTGGGAATAAAGAAGGTTGATCAGTCCTTCTCCTCTTCCTTTGTCGTTTCACTACAACTTTATGCCTTGGGCTATAGAGGACATCCAAGGGAGGAATCTCTTCAATCTGCAAAATGACTTCGCCGGAAGGATCCTTTGGGATTATTTCCATTTCTTTTGATTTGGGTAGGTCGTTGGTTTCACCTGAAACCTGCTTTGAAGTCGCCTCTTGTGTATTGACCTCTTTTGAAGTCTCGTCATCTTTAGAGCATTCCAGATTGCCGATAATCCAATTAAATTGCTGCCATTCCTGGAGCAATTTCGGATCAATCTGTGTATCTTCATTTGTATTTAAACTGCTCTGTTCTTGCTATTTTGCCTGGGTCTCTTCTTGTCTTTGCTCATGCACTTCCTCTTGTTGCTTTGATGTAACAGGAGGTTCTTTATCAAGTCGCTGCTCAGGCTTGCTTGATTCTATTGTTGGAGTCATCGCTAACAGATCTAGAGGCAGAGTTTGCAACCTCTGCTCTCTAAGTCTGTTGAATTCAAGTAGTCCCTCATCATTGTATTCAAGTATGGAAAGCGATTTAACTTGATATATTGACTTGGCCGATGCGAACAAGTCATCAAATCTGTCTTCTTTATGCTCGAACTTGGTCAATTTGGCCTGTTCGAGTGCATTATAGGCGACTTTGTTTGGATCAAATCGCTTGCTCGATAGAGTTGCCAGGGTTAATGAGTTTATTTTCTCAGCTTCTTTCTCTGCATGTTTGAAATCATGCAGAGTGTAGATACCAATTCTCAAAGGAAAAGAACCAGACGTGCTTCTTAGCTTTCTTCAGAGTTTGTGTAACCCCATCGGAGATGATCTAATAGGCTATTTCTCTGGCCAGTAGTTTATCAGGGATGTATAGAGGAAGAACATGGGGCTTGGCTTGACTGCCAAAAACTCTAATATAAGTGAAATTTTCCTCCCCGAACAAACTTCCTATGGAGGTTAAATCAATCCCTGCTTGGTAGGAAATCTTAGGGGCAGGCTTATTCAAAATAGAATAATGAATAGGCAACATGAAGCCATTGCAGATTTGATACAAATGGCGTTTGTAGTTGGTATTCCACAACTTTTGATGGTATATGTGAACGGGTGCGGGGTCTTGCGACGTCCACCTCCATCCGAGCACAGGAAATTCAGAATTAAAACACAGGACATCTAATATATAGGCGCTGTAGTAAAATGGGGGAATGAACCTTTCAGTGATGCGGTAGTTGAATCTAAACTCAATAATTGTGGATGCTAACTTATCAGACAGTATATATGCCCAATCCATTATTTCACCACTACATGCCGCCTCCATTAAGGGGACCATTTCAATGGTAAAATTGGCGGAATCATGTAATCCCCACAACCTGCACATCATTATCCCAGCATAGCAATAAGGAGAGCATAGAGAATCGACCGAGTACTTACCCGAAGATTCGTGCTTGTGCTTTGCTGGATTTTGTCTCCAACCCCGAATGGTTTCGGATTCAGTCTCATTCTCAACTCAGAATTTCTCCAGAAATGCCGTGTTATATTTCTTCTCTGCCACTGGTAAATGATACATTTGCCTTAAATCCTCGGCTTGAAAGGAACCGAAAATTCTCCCATCTGTGGTGCTGAAAGTTCTGTCGGTAATTGGGATTTCCTAAATCGCCCATCTAACCACATCTGTATATGGGAGGATTTGCTCTCGAGCCGTTATTCGATGAAGAAAAGAGTTGGCTAAATCGCTTAGATTAGCCTCAGATTTGCTAGTGCTGTCAGCTGAGACTTGTATTGCTGTCACCCTTGGCTCTTCGGCTTCGATCAGATTATAGGTGCCTTGCCAAGTAGTTCTGACAAGTCCTAGGCAGGTAGTGTCTGATATTAGCCCTTTCTTTTTAGTGCTTGGATCAATGACAGGTTTCCCTGTGGCTGGAAAAGCGGAAGCCATTGTGGTTTTCTTGGACTTCTTCCCCATTCTGCTTAAATCTGTTACTTCGGAAGAACTCTGCACAGAGATGATAATGGACGTAATACAGAAAATGATAGCGTAAATCGAATATGACTGAGATATATATTGATGAATACATGGCGAACGATTAACTTAAGGTGGCCTCAGATAAAATCTGTAAAAAGATTTCAGGCTTACTGTTTCATTAAATGGCCATTAAGACCTGTCAATCCGATTAATGGTCGAATGATTTATTTGAAGCGTGCCTTGGGTGTTTTGGCGGTTAAGCGCAGATGAATGGCTCTTCGAAGATAAGGCCTTAAATACGAATAAATCGTATTAAACCCACTTTAAGATTTCCTTTGAAATCTGCGCTTTTTGGCTTTATCGCAATCCGGCGTCGGGGGAAATCATAAATCGTTATATTGGTTCCATTTGGAATCCCTGATTGCCGATAGCGATATTGCATCGCATCGGGAGTAGCGAGTGGGGCAGTTTGAAAGCATGCATAGTCGATTGCCGATTACTGATAGCGATATCGCATCGCATCACATCGAATCACAAGGGGAGATTTATCGTGCTAGTTTATTATCGCCGATATCCAATAGCGATATCACATCGCATCGGAATAAAAAGGAGTTTTATCGCGCTAGTTCATTATCGCCGATATCTGATTGCGATTTTGCATCGGAGAAAACCAATGGGTCCTTAAGTTGTGTTTCCTTTGTCATTGCAATATGCGATCTTGCGATCGCTTTATCGCAATGAAAAAAGATTAATAATTTATGTGTAAGGCTTTTGATTGGTTTATTCGAAAAGGTTTTTTGGTAATGCTTTATTTTATTTTTTCGGGCCTTTTTGAATAAAACTAAGTTGATACCAATTAAAATCAAAATTAAAAAGGGACCCATTTCATATTATAGTTTTGGGATAATAATGATATGAATGGGGGGTTGTTGTAGGGCACAACACCTTAACATCTCGGTCCCCTCGTCCCTGATTCCCTTCCTATGCCTTGCTCCTCATCCATCTTCCTGCGTTCATGCTGCTTCCCTCAACCATTCTTTCCTTTCGCCTTGGTTTCCTTCCCTGCGTCCCTGTTCTCTCGTTCCGACTCCTGAGTTCTCCCTTTCTCCAGGTTGTATTCGTCGACTTTTCGCCACCCTCTCTCGTTCTTCTGCATGCACTCCTTCTTTTCTTTCTTTTTCGCCAACCCTTCTCCCTTATACCTCCCCTCCTTCTTCTACTCTTATGGCTCGCCTCCCTTTCCGCCTCGCTGCCCATTTCTACCATACCATCATTCACCTGTCGATTCTCTGACACCCTGACAAATCTACCTTCCTCCATCGGTACTCTGTCATCTCCTCGCCTTGAGATGATATCCTTTTCCTCGATCCGCTTGACCGTGCTCATCATTACCTGACCCTCGCCTGCTCGTTCCTGCATGCCACACCGTCGAACATTAATTATCCTGATTGCCACCTTGCTCATCCCGATCGGGAGTCTTTTACTCATCCCTTTATCCTGTAATTGATTCATTATGATCGTGGGTAATTATATTTATGTTCTTGGTTTTCATGTTCTCTGGTGCATAGGCTGCATCTTGAGGGTCCATAAAAACCTCTCTTCTGAATTTTATGCCAAGTTAGAATTTGTTCCTTACTGACCAACCATGCAAATATTTTGATTTTCGGCCACCACTTTCCTTCCCATATTATTCTCCAGTCAATCGCTCCGTCCTCCCTTACTTGTTTTGTTGTTAAGTAGTAGGCTTCTTTTACTGTGAATGTTCCTTTCATTGTTCTTCCCCACCTGAGAATATCCATTCTTGATCTAATTTTAATTTTCCTAAATTCTACGTCTTTAGTATATATTTTCTCCAGGTCTTGGTTTATATTTTCAAACCATTCCTCTGGTTTCCTCCAAGTCCTCCATATTTCACTGATCTCTCCATCCTGCCAATAATCCCTCAAGTACTCCAATCCTGCCCTCTTCTCTTTCTGTTTTACTTCTTGTAAGGTTTGTATCTCTGACAATTTATTTCGCTGCTGCCAGCCATCCTCCCAAAATTTGGCACTGCTCCCTTCACGGATTTCCCAGAAAGCATGATTGTTGACCACGTCCCTATTCTGACTTGCCCATTCCCATATTGAGGATCCTTTTGGGACTTCTCCAATTCTCAGTCTGCCCTCTACTGTATCAGGCATATTATATTTTTGTGCCCATATTTTCTTCCATACATCATTTCCTCCTTGTACCCACCTCCACCATAGTTTTGCTCCTAATATCTTATTCAACATTTCAAGATCTCTTATACCTAGTCCCCCTTCCTCTTTTCTTTTCACTAGATTTTTCCATGAGACTAGAGCTCATTTCCTTTGTTGATTAGGGCCCCCCATAAAAATTTCCCATATATTTCTTTCAATTTTGCGCACACTCCTTTGGGCGCTGCCCTAATGGATAGGGGGTAGATAGGAATCGATTGCAGGACCGACTTTAAAAGAACAATTCTGCTGGCTATGTTCAAAGATCTAAAGGACCAGCTTGCCAATTTGTTTTTTATTTTATCAATCACACTCTGCCAGTTTTTCATCCGGGTAGGATTTATGTCCAGCTGATTCCCCAGATACTTAGTAGGGAGATCCCCCTGTCTGAAGCCTAAAGTTCTGGTAAGATGAACCTTGATAGAATCAGGAGTATTAAATATGAATGTACATGATTTTTCTTTGTTTATCTCCATTCCTGATGCCTCCATAAAAATTTCAAGTATTCTTTTGATGTTCCTTACCTCTTTGATTGATACTTCTCCGAATAGCATAATGTCGTCTACAAACTGCTGATGCATTATTATCAAATTGTTTCCCCATGGTTCTAGGCCTTTAATTATTTTTTCCCTTAGCTCTCTTTTGAGGTTTCTCCCTAGCCCCTCGGCTGCCATTATGAATAGGAAAGGAGAAATAGGGTCTCCCTGCCTAATTCCCCTTGTTGCATTAAAGGTATTCGTTGGGATACCATTTACCAGTATTGAGAAAATCGGTGTTGAAATCATGCTGTAGACCCATTCGATCCATCTCTTTTCGAATCCGAATGCTTCAAGAACTGCTTTGAGGTATTTCCAGCTCAAGCGATCATAGGCTTTTGACAGATCTAACTTCATCATCATTCCTCTCTACTTTTTCTGATTTAGGGAATGAATCATCTCCTGAGTAACTACTAATCCATCAAGTATTTGTCATCCCTCAACAAAGCCAGTTTGGTCAGGTGAGATGATATTCGGGAGTAAAGGATTTAATCTTTTCGCTATCAGGGTAGCTATAATCTTATAAATGACATTGCATAGGGCTATTGGGTGAAAAACTTGAGCATCCTCCGACTTATTACTCTTAGGTATCAAAGTTAGAAAGGTCGAGTTAATACCTGGCCAGATCTTTTGCTTCATTCTTGATTCCTCTACTGCTTCCAGGACCTCCTGTCCTAAAAAGTGCCAACCTGCCTGGTAGAATTCCACTGTGTACCCATCCGGTCCTGGAGCCTTGCCTTTTTTCATATTCATCACAATTTATTCCACCTCTTCCATAGTTGCTGCCCTCATCAAAGCCTTATTCTGTTCATTTGTTATGAGTCTTGGTATTTCCTTGCAAATATATTCTATTGCTTCTCCTCGTTCCCTCTGTGGTTCAGTGAGAATTTCTTTATGATAATCCACTAGAACTTTTTCAATCTCTCCCTGTTCCATTATCCTTTCCCCCTCTGCATTTTTGATAGAAAAGATCCGATTCCTCTGTCTGTTTTGGACCATAGCTTGATGAAAAAACTTGGTATTCCTCTCACCTTCGCACAACCATTTTATCCTTGACTTTTGTCTCCACAAAATCTCTTCCTGTTTTCTCCTTTCTTCCAGTTGGCTGATTATTCTTCCCTCCTCATTACTCCTCTCTTCATCCCTTCCTTCCAAAATTATTTTTTGCTGTATTTCCTCCATTTCTTTCTCTAATTTCTGTTTTTCCTCCATGATGTTCCCAAACTCTTCCTTATTCCATTTTTTTATTTTACCCTTGATTTCTTTGAGCTTCAATTGGATGGTATGCATTTTCCCCTTCCCTTTAACTTTGCTCTGAGTCCACCATTCTTCCATTTTGCATAAGAATTCGGGATTTCTGAGCCAGAAAGCCTCAAATCTAAATGGTTTCTTACCATTGTTATTCTTGATATCAATTTCTAGTCTGATCGGCTAGTGGTCCGACCCTAGTCCTGGTAGATTTTTCGCTTCTATGAATACATCTCGGTTCAAAATTTGTTCAGACAAAAGGAACCTATCTAATCTCGAGGCAATCTGGTTTTTTCCTCCCCTCCTGTTATTCCATGTATAGACACCATTAGTTGTGGGAATATCTACTAGTCTCTGATCTGTTATCATCTCATTAAACTCCTCCATGCTCTGATTCGGTCTTCTTATACCTCCTTTCTTTTCTCCTAACTCTCGAATCATGTTAAAATCCCCTCCTATTATCCATAGGTTTCCAGGGATGATTCGTCTTATTGCCTGCATGTTCTTGAGGAATTCCTTCCGTTCCCTGGGTATGTGGGGACCATAAACCCCTGAAATAAGAATTCTTTCCTCCATTCCTGTCAACCTGAACATACCTGTTAGTATTCTAGGGAAGCTAATCCAATTCTCAAAAATTACCTCCTCAGGGTTCCATATAATTGCCAGACCCCCAGCTAAACCAACCGCATCTTGAGCCATTACCTCGTATTCAAGCCTCATCCTTTTCATTATTTCTTTCAGATGTTGATACTCTATTTTCGTTTCCTGAATTAACATTATGCTCGGTTTGTCCTTCTTCAATATCTCCTTTAAATATCTCTGCTTGCCCTTACTGTTGAGCCCCCTAATATTCCAGCTTGTAACTATCATTTATAACTTTTTGATGGTTTTTGAAATACCTCTGACAGAGGTATCACCCTACCTGAATTGACTAGTATTTCTCCCACTGCTTGGATCGTTTCATTTATTGTTCGTCTTCCTCTCTTTCTACCCCCTTTGCCAATACCGTCCATTCCCAGGTTTTGGTTTCCCTGTGATCCTGTTTGATCTATTCCGATCTCTGAAGTGCTGCATTTCTTCTCCTTGTATTTCTGGAAAGCTTCCTTATATTGTTGTTTCTGTGATTCCGGGATGAATCTTTCATCTAGGTTCTTCCATTCTTGAAGCAGTTTCTTCATTATTCTTTCCTCTTCAACCCCATTATCTTTTCGATTGTCTGATTCCTTCGGCATTTGTTCTACTATATTCTCCTGAATTTCCCCCATCTCCACTTCTGCTTCTCTGTTCTGACTTATACTTTTTCCTGTTGTCTCTATTATGATCTCCATTGGTGCATTTTCATTATCCTCTTCTACCTTCTTTCCACCCTCGGTTTCTTCTTCCTCATCCTGAAGGAGCTGAAACTTGTTTTGGTTTTCGACTGGTATATTCTTTTCCTTTGGTTGGGCTCTCGTTCCCTCCGTCCTTAGTTTCTACCTTCTCTGAACCTCCTTAAAACCCTTTTCTTCTGTATCCAATCCTTCTGCTCTCCTTTGTTCTTCCTCCATAATTCTTGTTGCTTCCCCCTCTCTATTCTGTGGGCATTGCCTGTATAGATGTCCATACTCGTGGCATCTTCTGCGCCTAAAGGGAATATGCTCATAATCTATTGGCTGCTGCCATATTTCATCATGGTATTCCACCTCTATATACTCCGGCAGGGGCTCTGCTATGTTCATGTACACACATATCCTTGCATAAGATGTGTACTTCCCTCTTTTGGTCGACTCTGCCACCTTTACGAAAGCTCCGATCGAGTTTCCAATCCCTTCCAATATTTTAGGGTCCCAAAACTCCGTTGGTAATCCAAACAGTCTGACCCATATGGGGACTGCCAACAATTTCTCAGTATCTAGGTTGTATCTATCCTCCCAGTGTCTCATAAATAGTCCAGCATTGTTCATAAAGTATGGCCCCTCTTCAAAAATCCTTTCCTTGTCCTCTAGGTTTGCAAAAATGACTGTGAATAAGCCCTTTGCTCCTAGTTTGAGGTCTATATGTCCTTTTGGCCTCCACCTTAGTTGTATCCATTTTGTTAAATCCTTTTCAGATGGCCAAAATCCTATAAACTTACAAATCAATGCATGATCTTTCATATAGCATCGGTAATCTTCCAGTTTATTGTTTGGGATTACGTACCTTGGTTTTTTCTGTGCCCTAGGTAAGCACCTGTTTCCCATTCTTGCTTGCTGATTTCCCAGCACTGGCACATCTCTGTTTCTCTCTTTCTGCATTCCTTGCTGCCCTCCTCCACTGGTTTCACCTGCTACCACGTTCCTGAAGGAGGGGTTCTCTCCCCTCCCCTGATTTCCTTCCATTGATCCCTTCAGCCCCGCTCGTTTTCTTTCTCCCTCCCACCTTTCCGCTTGCCCTTACGAATCTTCCTCCCGCATCTGCTTAACCTTCCTCTCGCTTCCCGAGCTTCCGTATCCCTCCTCCGTGACTCTGAAGGCACTGTTACAACCATCACCTTTAGATCTAACTTGATCTGATAACTTGTTTTGAGTATTACGCTTCTTGGTTGTTCCTCTTCTTCTCTTGTCCTGCATCTATTTTTCACCTAATTTTCTTTGTTTGGGTTGCTCCTCTTATTTTTTGGAACAATTTATGAAAAGATGGCCATATATGACACAATTTGCATTTAAATGGGATTTGGTCATAAAATAACTCTTGTAAGTGAGACCAACTATCCAAATTTAGATTTATTTTTGCAAGAAAGCCTTTGTCCAGATCCACCTCTACGTAAATCCATGCACAAGAGAATAAGCCTTCATTTGGTTCTACTTGATTGATGTATTTCCATAAAGTGTTTCATATATTCCTGAAAGTGCCATCATTCCAACAATGTAAAGGAATAAAGGGGATATTTACCCAATCATGGATTACCAAAGGAACATCGCTATCTAGGTTGAAGTCAGGGCTCCATTGATCGAGATATAGCCCTTGGGATTCCATGAAATAAGGTTTGTGATGGAAGATCATATATTGATTTGCTTTCTTTCAAAGAAGAAGGTGACAAAACCTTTCCCATAGAAGGAAGAGGAGATCTCACCTTTTATTAAGGGTTTCCAATTATTTTCCACCCATAAGTGAATAAACCAAGAGGAGGGCCATAAACCCATAAAATAACCAACCAAACCTCTTTATGCTAATTACAAAGTCATTGATATAGCATGAGGTGTAGAGACTTCAACCTTCAGAATCTCCTCCAATTTCTTGACAAAGCAGGAGGGCTTAGCTTTCTTATATTTATGGACATTTGATACCAACAAGTTGAAAGCCTCTATATCCTTTGCAAGAGGAGTGGAATAGGTCTTACTAGTTATGGTTGACCACCTAGCCTACTAACCATGAGATGAACATAGATCAAACTATCCTCAAAGTCAATCCAAGTTGAGAAGATCCCTGATCTCACAGATCTGAGTCACAGTGGTTAATCTTCCTTTAGGGTTCTGCAACCATATTAGATGCTCAAATTTCTAGAATTTTTATCATACATTGCATGGTGCAATGTGTTTAATTGTTCTTCAAAAACAATGTGGTGTTCCTAAGCTAGTTCTTCTATAATAGATTAGATTTTAGGCAACTACATATCAATCCTCTTTTATAACATAATTTTTACTATGGTTTTACCTTATTCGGCCTTAGGAAAACCCTTTTAAGTTGATTTTTATGACATTTAGTCATATTTGTCCTAATAAATGTATTCCCTAAGGTATTTGTTGGCTGTTTTTAATTTTCAAAAAAACTGTTCTGGCATTTTGTGATTACTCACATCAAAATTTTTATGGTTGACGTTACGAGCCAACAAGTTTGGCTCATCCGTAGGACAAAGATACAAAATCTAATCAAGTGCAGAGAGATGTGAGGTCGGAAATGGAGAAGAGACGTTAGGTTAGTTGAACGTTAGAAAATCAAATATGAAAAAATTGAAAAAAAGATTAACAAGATTAAAATGTTCACAATAATTAAATGAAATATCAACATAAGTAAAAAAAGAAAAAAAGGTTATAAATACAATATATATATAAAAATAGAAAAATAAAAAATAAAAAATGGGTGATGAAAAATAATTTTATAACAAAAATAACAATAAACATATGAATAGAATAATTAATAAGGGCAATTAGTGAAAAAAGCATGAATATTAATATCTCATAAACAATATAATAAATATATATAATATTATATATATATATATATATATATAATATATATTATATATATATATATGAATATATAATATATAATATACATATATATATATCTATATAATATTAATATATAAATATATATATATAATATATATAATATATAATATATAATATAATATATAATATATATATATATAATATATATAACAAAATAGAAATAATAATAATAATAGACCTAAATATAAAAACACAAGAAAACAAATGATAAATTTAATCAAAAGAAAAAAAGGAAGGGGGGAGATAGGATTCAGGCGGAACCAGAACCAGAACCAGAAGAAATGGCTGGATTCCAGTTCTTGCTAATCATCCAACCATCAACTATGTTCAAATTTCTAGAATGGTTTTCAATCTCAATGGCTTCTCTGAACTTCTTGTGATGATAGTGATCAATCTTAGTAAGGATCCCGAAGTATCAATGCAAATATGGTGCTTGGTTTTCTCAGCATGCTCAACAAGGATAGAGGAATAATACCAACAATGTTTAATGCCACCTACATCCTTTGAATCCTTTGCTTAACAGGTTGACCTCTTTCACCAACAAAGGGAGCACCACATGAGGATGGAATTAAGTAGATACCTTTTATGTTAGAAGGGTCAACAAGATCCTTTACTAACTTCAACATACCCTAAATGGTATTTAACAGTTTGAAGGAGGAGAAAACTTTATTCTTTCTTAAAATGTGAGCAATCCTATAAGTGGTTCCCTTAATATAGGGAAGCTGAAATTTGGGGATAAGATCTAAAAGGTCCCTTTTTGGTCTACGACCTTGGCTAGATTTTTGGAAAGCCTTGATGCCCTGAAATTTCTTATAATCATTATTCACAAAAACATCCATCATGAGGGTTTGATCCTCATTAAAGTGACTTTAATCAAAAATCCATTGGTGGGTCTCACCAGCTCCTTCATTAAAGATTCCTATTTGTTTGTTAATGAAATTAAGGATATTAAGTCGGATCCTTTTGATATCTTAGTTAACTTTGATGTGCTTTCTTTTTACAGCAAGATTCCAAGTAATGAAGTTATGGATATTGTTAGTATCATTACAGATTCTAGCATGCCCAAGCTGGTTGGGTTATGCTTGAATTTCACTTTCTTCAGTTTTCAAGGTGAATTCTATGAGCACACCTATGGAGTTTTCATGGGCTTCCCTCTCTCCCTAGTCTTTGCAAACAATTTGTTGATGATGTTTGTATTATCTGGCCCCATGGTCGTGATAAGTTGAAATAATTCAAACAACATTTGAATAGAGGCTTTTGTGGTTCATGGTTATCAAGCAAAACTTTCGAATAGATCACATCAAATTTTGGATCGACGCGTTTCGAACCACTACTAAGGTTCATCATTAGGAAAAGAATGGAAATATAGATCAACAGACCACATAGTTATAGTAAAGACGCAACGGTAAATTCCAAACGACTATAAAATCAAATAATAATATAATAAGTTGGAACATTATATAATATATTCAAAATTAAAAAAGGAAACAACTACTTATGTAATTTAATATGATAAGAAGGTATAATATTATTTATTCTAATAAAAAAATATTATACATATAAGAAATAATATAATAATAATAAAAATATAATGATAAGGTGTTTTAATAAATAATAATAATAATAAAATAGAAAATAAATAAAATAAAAAATAAATAATCCTAATATAATAAATAATGTTTTTTTAGAAGAAGAAGAAGAAGAAGAAGAAGAAGAAGAAGAAGAAGGCCTAGGAAAATAGGGATGGGATAAATACATAGTGAAGAAAAACAAAAATAAAAAGATCGCATGGGATCCATGCGCTATTGATCTTCCATCCATCATCCCTATTTAGCGTATTAAAACTTTTCTCGATTTCAATGAATTCCCTTAATGTACGATGATGGAAATGATCAATCCTAACAGGGACCTAGGAATCCTTTAAACATATGTGAAGAAGAAGAAGGAGAAGGAGCAGGGACCTAGGAATCCTTTAAACATATATGTGAAGAAGAAGAAGGAGAAGGAGAAGGAGAAGGAGAAGGAGCAGGAGCAGGAGCAGGAGAAGAAGGAGAAGAAGAAGAAGAAGAAGGAGAAGGAGAAAGAGAAGGAGAAGGAGCAGGAGCAGGAGAAGGAGAAGAAGGAGAAGGAGCAGGAGCAGGAGAAGCAGAAGAAGAAGAAGAAGAAGGATGGGATCAATACATAGTGAAGAAAAACAAAAATGAAGAGGGAAAGACCTAGGAATATAGGTATGGGATCCATGCGCTACTGATCTTCCATCCATCATCCCTATTTAGCGTATTAAACCTTTTCTTGATTTCAATGGATTCCCTTAATGTACGATGATGGAAATGATCAATCCTAACAGGGACCTAGGAATCCTTTAAACATATGTGGTGTTTAGTATTTTTCGCATGTTCAACTAAAGGATAAGAGTGAGTCCTACAATGTCTTAGGTTAGCCACATTCTTCTGAACCCTCTGATTTATGGACCGCCCTGTTTCACCAATGTAGGGGGTTCCACTGGAACATGGAATCAAATACACACCCTTCATGTTTTTAGGTTCCACGGGGTCATTGACTAATTTCAAGGAGCCATGAATGGTTTTCAATGGTCTAAAGGTGGAAGAAACCATAACCCTCCTAAGAATGTGAGTAATCTTATTAGAAGTCCCTTGGATAGAGGGAAGCTGGACACTAGAGGTCACTTCACTAGGAATAATAATAGTATTAATAATGATAACAATGAATCTAATAGTAATAATTACAATTATTTTTCCTCCTTTAAAAATAGGGTGATCAATTTGCTTAAATTCTCTTTTGATCCTCTAGTGTATCGTCTTCTAGAAAAATGGTTAAACTTTTCCCTTGCCTCAAGGAAGATCCCGGTTGAAGATATTATTTGCTCCATTGAATTTGCCATCAGGGATTTACCTGATTTCACTAACTTATGTCATTAGGCAGGATTTCTCTATTATTCTTAGAAAATCTAAACCTTTGAAGAACGACATTAGCAAACCTGAATTTGAAGCCCTTAAAGATTTGAACAATAACCCCAATATTGTTGTCCTTAAAGCTGATCAAGGAGGGGCTGTTGTGATCTTAGATAAAGATGTTTATAGAAGAAAAATGATGGATCACTTGTGCAACAACGGGAGTTATAGAAAGCTCAGTAAAAACTCCTTAAAATGGTTTCAAAAGTTGTTGCATTGGCTATCAAATCTAATAAGTTTGTAAGCTCCATAAGGCACAAGTTTATTGAGAGCAACCCTCTCGTTCTGAGAATTTATGGGCTTCCTAAGATTTTCAAAAATAAGGGTCTCCTCTTAGACCTATTGTAAATACGATATGTGGGCCTACATATCTTCGAGCTAAATATTTAGCCTGCAAACTTTATCCTTTGGTTGGTTGTACTGATTCCTTTGTTAAAGACTCTTGTTGTTTCATGAGTTAAAAGAGGTTAAATTTGAGCCTAGTTTTATTATGGTTAGATTTGATATTGTTTCACTTTACACCAACATCTCTATTATTGAGGTTGTTGAGGTAGTCAATCGCATCACTGGCCCTAGTACAACCAAGTTTGTAGAGATTTTCCTTACTTCCAGTTTCTTTAGTTTTGAAGGTGAATGATATGAATAGACTCGTGGGGTTGTTGTGGGCTCTCCCCTCTCTCCTATGGTTTCCAACGTGTTCATGGAGGATTTTGAAGCTAAAGCCTTAGTTCTACTCAATTTCAACTAAAAAGATGGAAAAGGTTTGTTGATGACACCTTCATCTTATGGCCCCATGGTTGTGATAAATTGGATTTATTTTTTCAGCATCTTAATAATCAAACTAGATCCATTAAATTCACCATGAAAACTGAAGTTGATGGTAACTTTCCCTTTCTTTATGTTCTCGTCTTAAAAAATTATGATGGTTCTTTCTCTCACTACGTATTTCGTAACAAAACTCACACTGAGCAATATTTACATGCGAACTCCCATCACTTTCTAGCTTGGAATCTAGGTGTTCTCAACACATTGGCCACTCTGGCTTTGAGGGTTTCTGATGAAATCCATCTCGTGAATGAGAAAACCCATCTCCTTAATGTATTTTAATTGAATGGTTATAAAAGATACCAAGGTATTAGAGCCTTTTTAAAAGCTAGCAGAGTTACTAGGAATAAAAAGGACTCTAGTGAAGTGACCTCTAGTGTCCACCTTCCCTTTATCCAAGGGACTTCTGATAGTATTTCTCAGGTTCTTAGGAAGTTAAGGGTTTCTTCCACCTTTAGACCCTTGAAAACCATTTGTGGCTCCTTAAAATCAGTCAAATACCCTGTTGTAACACTCTCCTCCCACATATATCCAAGTAACCAACCAATCGGGGTAAAGATGTGAAAAGAGGCTACTATGATTAGACTCAACCTCCTATGTGACCTTAAGGAAGTGGAATCGATGGAAACATAGCATATAGACCTTCCACATCAGCTACAAGACTCCCTAGGAACCATCCCAACCATTCAGGTAGCTATCCCCTGGGTCCCACTAAGGTTTTAGACAACTTGACCCCCATACGCTCCCATGATATGGACCTGATAGCATCGAGGAGGCTCCAGACTCTTTCATGCCATGACATGTCCACATATAGGGACTATTTTTCCCATTGTTGTGCCAGTGTCTCGGGGATTTGAGCCACTTTTTCAGGACTAGAGCCCGGGTCACTGCCTAGAATTGAATAACACCTTCAGAACAGAGAAATAACAAGGAAACAATGATTCAAATGTAAATACTTGAACAAGCCCTTAAATGAAACCCTACTAGCCATGACAGGTGTTTCGTCAAACATATCACGAATATGTAATCTACAGGTGTAAATAACAAATTTAATCATTGGGGTCTCATACTTATCTGAGAATCGCTATGAATCATTCTTCCCTTATATAATTTGTTGCATCATCATCTATTAGGTCATAGATACATTGTTCATTCATTTACAAGTAAAAATACACTGTTCATTCATTTACAAGTAAAAGCATGATGAGATTCATACATATCCATTGTCATAAAACACATACATAACCATCATAATAGCAACATAAATACCAAGGAAATCACAACCATATGATCCACATATAAATCGATATAATAATCATAGAAATACAAGGTGAAATGACCTCATATTGATGATGAAAAATCCAAACCCAGGACGGGACTACCATATTCCACCCGACCATAGAATGGATGACCCAAATCTCTCATCATCCATTCACCCCTGTGCCATATTCCAAGCATGAATTTTGGACTCAAATCAAAAGAACCAACCAGGGCGTCCTCAGGCTAAAGCACCTCACCCTCATTAATAGAAACCAAGATTTACTGTAATCCATCTCGGATGACTAGGCCAACACAATGAACATGTAATAATAACATTTACCATGATCTCCACTCGATCATTAGGCCAAACAAGCATGGATGCCACAAGATTTCTCCACCTACACCATGAGGAATTTTCCTGTCTCCTAGTCTCTCAGGATTTATCACAATCTTCACCAGATCACTAGGCCCGAAACCATGACCCACTCTCGAGGCTTTACCGCATATCCCAACTTGGGATTACTAGGCCCAACGGAGAGAAATCCACCTCTTGAATTTACCGTATATCGTGCCATTCACCGACAAGGATTCCTAGGCCCACCAAGGCAACACAATCATGGATTTACCACAACCCATAGTCTGTCTCAGGGGTTACTAGGCCAGTGGCTTTACTGTGATCCATAGTCTGGTTCAGGGACCACTAGGCCATGTGCTCTATCATTCGGAGATCCACCTCACTCAACTTCAAATCCATCCAGCAATCCAGCTCAACCAAAACATGAGAACCCCATCACACCATGGCTATCCAGAAATGGCAAGGATAGGCTGAAAACATGGTCACACCTGGAAAAACCCATGCCATAACAAAAAAAGAACCACATGCAATACGATGCGTGCCAAATCTAGCAAGGAAAATACACATGAAAATTGATACTTTCAAATAATACTATTGTAGTTGTTTGATCTCTACTTCCTCTTACCTTCTTTGCCTTTCTTGCCAAGAAAAATCTAAGTGCCCAAGAGTGAGAGAGAGAGAGAATAATGAGAGAGCTCTAAAACTGAACTGACAAAAGGTTACAAACTGATCCTTAGAAGCCTTTTTATCAATTATGCCTCTATTTTCTTCATTTTCCATTATTTTCCTTCATTTTCCTCCTCACATGCAACCTGTGACCATTCACCTTCCTTTTCTCATAATTTCCATTATTTTCATAAATAGATGTGCCAAAAATTCCATTTTTCATTTCCAAAGCCTCAGCCATTTCCTTTGCCAATTTCCTTTATCCATACTAAATCGATGAACACCCACACTAGGATGTTTTGCCCAACATTAAGCTTGGAATAAGTGTCCCATCAACCAAGGTTATTATATTTTCGTTTAATAAATTTCATTACCTAGAATTTTCACCAGGGCTATTACAGAACCCTCCCCCTTGGGGGACACCATCCTCGGTGTTCAAACACACCTATACCTCAGTAAAAGAATTGAAAAACAAACATATTGCCCATGGAGCTTTATAACATAGCTCGATGCAGTATTTACAATGATCACCCTACTAAGAAGCAAACCAACATGACAAATAACAAGCATAACATCATAATGGAATGACAGCCATATTGATTATTAGATATTTATAACATAGCTCATGGTGGTATTTACATCCATATACATATGTACATATACCAAAAAATCACCAAACATGTACCAAAACATATACCAAAACACCATACCAATTTTTTTTTGCCTCAACCGACAAACAATGAAGGATACATAGCCCACATCTAATCCACCATCTCCCATGTAGCTTCATCGAGCCCAAAGTACTTCCACTACACTTTAACCTGCTCAATTGCTCGGTTCCGGAGCATGAGCACCTTTTTCTGCGGTATACATTGAGGCTCTGGCTAGAATTCTCCATCTAGTTCCACCTGCAATACAGACCAGTCAATAACATGATCAACATATTTAACATACTTATTAAGCAATGACACATGGAAAACATCATGGAATTTCACTGTCGGAGGCAATGCAAGTTGATAGGCTACTGGACCAATCCTCTCAACAATACTGAAGGGTCCACAAAACCGTGGTGCCATCTTGGCACACGATCCAATCCGTAAGGAGATCTTCTTTGGTTTGATGTGAGAGTACACTTGTTCCCCAACCTGGAACTCCTTGAATAGCTTGTTCCAATCTGCATAGCTCTTTTGCGTATCCTATGCTACCTTTCGTTTCTTCTTTACAACCTGCATTTCATGGTCCATGTCTGCCAACATGTCCGGTCCAATTAACACCCTATTAAATGTATCACTCCAACTGATGGGAGTATTACAACTACGCCCGTATAATGCCTCAAATGGACTCATCCTCAAAGATTCATGATACCCATTGTTGTAAGCGAACTCTACTAGTGGAATATACTCTTCCCACTTTTGTTGTTGATGCATCACGTACATCCTCAACATGTCCTCCAATATCTTGTTGACCCTCTCATTCTATCCATCTGTCTACGGATGATAAGCTATACTGAAGGTCAACTTTGTGCCCAAACCGGCAAACAACTCCTTCCAAAACTTGGAAGTGAAATTGGCATCCATGTTTGATACAATGTTCTTTGGAACACCATGCAATCTGACCACATATATTATGAATACCTGTGTGACATCGCTAGATGAGAATGTAGACTTCACTAGAATGAAGTGTGCAACCTTTTTCAACTTGTCCACAATAACCATGATGGAATCATGTTGTCTCACTGTCCTCGGTAACCTTGTGATAAAGTCCATGGAAATGACCTTCTATTTCCACTATGGAATTGCAATGGGTTGTAGCAATCCACATAGATGCTTACACTTTGTCTTCACATGCTGACAATTGAAACACCTAGCCACAAACTCTACTACATCCTTCTTCAGATTTAGCCAATAATAAAATTTATTCACCATGGTCAACATCTTCTCGTAGCCTGGGTGACCTGAATATGGTTTCGCATGAAACTCCCTCAAGATCACCTTCTTGAGCTCACTATTGTCTGGCACATATATCTTGTCTTTGAATCTAACCAATTCGTCTGTTGTAAACTAATAGTCCACATCATGTGCACCTGCACCTGTACCTGTACCTATATCTGTACTACTACATGTACCTATACCTGTACTTCGTTGTTACCTGTGCATAATCTCCATATACTTGACATCTTGTTACCTGCATGCAAGATCCTATCATGTAAGTCTATCCCGTAGGAGCTCATATCTGCTAAGTGATTTACCATTACCCACCTGTTAAGAGCATCTGCCACCATGTTCTCCTTTCCTTTGATGTACCTAATATCGAATTCAAACTCACTAATTGTGGCCAACCATCTAGCCTATCGGGTGTTTAGATTCGATTGGTCAAACAAATACCTCAATCCAATGTGATCACTCATCATCGAAAACCTCCAACCAAGAAGATAGTGCCTTCACACCGTCAATGCATGTATGATCGCCGCTAACTCAAGATCATGTGTCGGGTAGTTTTGCTTGTGCTCATTTAGTTTTTGTAACTCATAGCATACCACCTATCCATCCCGCATAAGGAATCCACCAAGTCCTCTCTTGCAAGCATATGTACATACTACAAATTTCTTGTCCGGATTTGTAATCTTTAATAGTGGAGCATGTGTCAACAACTACTTAAGATGCTCAAAACTGCCCTCACACTCAGTCTAGTCAAACTTCTTACCTGTCCTTTGCAATGATGTAATAGGATAAGCAATCTATGAGAAGTTCCTGATGAACCTCCTATAATAGCCTGCCAAACCCATGAAAGATCTCACATCGTCCACAATTCTAGGAGCTACCCACTTCATGATGGCCTTTATCTTTTCTAGATATACTGCAATGTCCTCCTTGGAGACAACATATCCCAAGTAATGTACCTCAGTCTGAAAGAAACTGCACTTGTTGAGCTTAACATACAACTGATGCTCTCTCAACAAACTCAACACTACTGCTAAATGCTTGGCATGTTTTTACTCATTTTTAGATTATACCAATATGTCATCAAAGAACACAATAACAAAATTATCCAAATACTGATGTAACACACTATTCATCAAGCACATAAATGTAGTTGGAGCGTTAGTCAAACTGAATAGAACTATGACAAACTCATAACGCCCATACCTAGTTCTGAATGCGGTCTTGTAGATGTCCTCTTCTTTGATGCTTACATGATGGTATCCATATCTCAAGTCGATCTTAGAGAACATTGTTGCTCACTTCAACTGATCAAACAAATCATCAATCCTCGTTAATAGGTACCTGTTCTTGATGGTCACTTTGTTCAACTGCATGTAGTCAATGAACAATTTGAGAGTATGTTGTGCTATACAACAACCCCCCATTTCATAAAATTTTACTTTCAAAACTATAATATGAAATGGGTCCCTTTTAGATTAAATTGGTATCAACTTATCACTCCTCAAAAGGACCGGAAGCAAACAAAATATTATGAAACCTTTTGAGTTAATATATAATCGGTCTTATAATAAAAAATGAATAATTCTTTATTATTGCGATAAAGCGATCGCAAGATCGCATATCGCAATAGCAAAGGATGCATAACAAAGGACCCATTAGTTTTCCCCGATGCGACTAGCGCGAATAACTATCGGCTATTAGGAAAATAAGCAATCATAACAAAAGGCCCCTCTCTTTACTCCGATGCGATATCTCTATCGGCGATCGAGGAGTGCGATATGTATGCAACAAAAAGTCTTCTCCTAAAAAGCTCCCGATACGAATTAGCGATATCGCTATCGGCGATCGGGGATTCCACAATAACATAAATGAAACTACTCAAGCTTTTCTCCGATCCCCGATTGCGATAAAGCCAAGCCCGACTTTCAAAAAGGATTGATATGGCTTGGGTATATTATCTTAATTATTATTAAAATCCTTTCTTTTCCCGATAGTGATTCACTTGCGCCCAACCGCCAAAAAATCAAAGCCACGCTTAAATGGACTATTCGACAAATAAAGGATATGATGAGCATTTAAATGGTTGACAGGTTTAAACGGCCAATTAATGGAGCAGTTATGCCAAAATCTCTTCAGAGATTGTATCCGCGGGAGCCTTATGTTAATCCTCCATTATTCATTGATTGGCATAATTCTTTCATACTTGGTTTTTGTCATCTATTCTCCGCATTACGTTCATTTTATCTCCTATGCAGAGCTCCTCCGCAGCAGTGAATTCAAGCCAAATGGGGAAGAAATCTAAGAAATTTGGAACAGCTTCAGCCTCCGTGGTAACAGGACAACATGTTGCCGATCCGGGACCGAGTAAAAAAGGATTAATCTCGGACACCACATGTCTTGGTCTCGGTAATACTACTTGGTAGAGTATCTACAACTTGGTCGAAGCCGAAGAACCTCAGGAAACATTTGTACAAGCTACAGCAGGCTCGAACCAGAAATCCGATGCTACTTTAAAGGATTTGGCCGATTCTTACCTACACAGTATAGCGGCTCAAGAGAAAATTCTTCCATACACAGATGTGGTGAGATGGGCCGTTGAAGAAATTCCAATTGCAAACAGAACATTCTGCACTATTGATGGGAGAGTATTCGGTCCGTTTCAACCTAGTGATTTGAGACAAATGTACCATTTGCCCGAACCAGAGAAGAAGTATAACAAAGCATTTTTGGAGAAGTTCAGAGATGAAAATGAAACTGAGTCAGCGCCTATACGGGAATGGAGACAGAACCCAACGAAACACAAACATGAGTCTTCGGGTAAGTACTCTGTCGATTCCTTGTGTTCTCCTTATTGTTATGCTGGAGCTACGATGTGCTGAATTTGGGGGTTGCATGACTCCTCAAAATTTTCCATATAAATGGTACCTTTGATGGAAGCAGCATGCAATAGTGAAATCATGGACTGGGGGAATATATTATCTGATAAGTTAGCAACAACTATCCTTGAGTTTAGAAACAAATCCCGTGTTACTGATAGATTCATCCCTCCATTTTATTTTAGTGCCCACATCTTAGATACCCTCTCTCTTAATTCCGAGTTTCTTGTGCTGGGGTGGCGATGGACTCCACAGGACCCCATGCCCATTCATATCTATCACCAGAAGTTGTGGAAAGCCCATTATAAACACCACCTATATCAAGTTTGCAATGGATTCATGCTACCTATTTACTATGCAATTTTTAATAAACCTGCCCCTAAGATTTCCTCTCAAGCAGAGATTGACTTGACAGCCTTAGGAACCTGGTTCGGAGAAGAAAAATTTAACGATGTAAGAGTTTTCGGCAGTCAGGCCAGGCCTCATGTCCTCCCCTTGTATATACCAAACAAACTATTAGCTTGAGAGATAGCATATCAGCTTACATCCGCATCAGCTATAAAGACTCTAAGGAATTCAAAGAAGCAAGCCTAGCCTCCTTTTCCTCTAAGATGTGGCGTCTACAGTCTACATGATTACAAGCATGCAGAGAAAGAGGCAGAAAATATTAATATACTAAATCTCTCCACTCTTCCTAACAGACGCTTTGATCCAAACAAAGTCGTCTATAATGTTCTAGAGCAGGCCAAACTCACTAAATTTGAACATAAAGAAGATGAGTTTGATGACTTGTTCTCCTCGACCGAGTTGCTATTTCAGGTGCAAGCGATAGCTAAAATGAGATACCACGATGACGGGTTAGTTGAATTTAACAAACTTAGAGAGCAGAGGTTGCAAACTCTGCCTCTAGATTTGTTAGCCACTGCCCCGATGACACAGTCAAGCGAGCCTGAACAACAGCTTACCAACGAACCTCTTGCTACATCAGAAATTTTTGAAGAAGTCCAAAGAAGAGAGCAGGAGGAACTTCAGAGGAAAGAACAAGAGGAAGCACAGAGGAAAGAATAAGAGGAAACACAGAGGAAAGAACAAGAGAGAATACGTGAGGAGGAACAGAGAAGGTAGTAGGAGCAGAGCAGTAAGGATGCGAATGTCGAAACTCAAATTGACCCAAGATTACTCCAAGAATGACAACAATTTGATTCAATTATAAGCAAGCTTGAGAGCTCAAGGGATGCTAATACATCCAAAGTGGCCGATACACAAGATACAACATCGAAAGAGGTTCGAAGCGAAGAAACCAGCGGTCTACCCCCTACTACAGAATTAGAAATAATTCCCAAGGATCCTTCGGATCAAATCATTTTGTAGGTGGAGGATATTCCTCCACTGGATGTCTTCTATAGCCCAAAACATAGGGCTGTAATAAAGCGACAACGGAAAAGGAGAAGGATTGATCAACCTTCCCTGTTCCCTGAACAAACAGTAATAGCCAATATAGCTTGGAAGGAAGAATTTGATCCTTCCGATGACCTGACAAAGTTGTCCCAATATGCTGGAGCCTATTCGGCGGCCACCATGGACAAGGCATTGGAGGTGAGAAATTTGTTAAGAGAAAAGGACCAGGCGATAGCTTCATTACAAACACAGCTATTGGAGGCACAACAGAAAGCAGAACAACTACAACAACAATTGTCCACGCAACAACAGTTAAATAACCAACTGAACAAAAAATTGCATGAAGAGAAACAAAGGGCAGATTCGGGTGCGATTCAGAGACAGAAATAATTATCGGAGGCAGTAGCAAAATTGAAGACAATGAATGAACATATGGTAAAAACAAAAGATGAGCAAATTGCTCAATTATCAGCTCAAATAAAAAGTTCAAGAGTCTTCCCCAGCCTGCCGATTTCAGAGTAGAGGCAATACAGATTAATAAAGCACTGATAACACAAATAATATTGTTGTATCATAAAATTGCCCAAGTTGAACCTCTGTGTGAGATAACAACATCTATAATAGATAAATCAGTTGTGCCAGACAAGACTTAGAGCAGGCTGATGAGACCTTAACGGATTTTCTTACTTGGCAGGACACTAATGAGGGACAGGTAGCGAACTTGCCTAAAAGCTTAGAATCCCATAAAGAAATTCTATTCATGGAGTGGAAATCCCAATTGATGAAGGCAGAGAGAGCGGTTTCTAGATGCAAATTATCTACGAACAATTTGATTGAATTAATTAACAATACTCTCTATTTATCTAACATGATCTCTCAATGTACACCAGGTAAATTACTATTGGCCAAAACATTGGAGCAATCATGTTATCAAGAGCTAGAAAAAAATGAGAGATTGATCACAGGGATTAAAAGTTTAACTTGGGACACCTATTGGTTGTTCCTAGTTAAAACACACAGCCAGAGAGCCGCCCTCAAGTGCCTAACGGATGCAATCAGGTGTATCCTTCTCGATATACACGATGCCACCTATGCTACTCAAATCAATTCTCGTCTCAGCCACCCTCAAGAAGTGGAACCAATCTGGCGATATGCCAACTTAGGTCAAAAGGCAAACAGCCAGAATGATGAATCATGCTGCCGACTACCAGATTGCTATGGGGGAGATATTCAAGATCAAGTTATACCAATTTAGTAGAATTTTAATTTTGTAGTTTGTTAGTTTAATTTAGTATTTATAGACCCTTTCATGTAGTTAAAAAGGGTCGTAAGTTTTTGTATATGACTTAAGCTTGAAGTTGCACTAATGTACTTCAGGCATATTCTTTTATAAAGACTGGACCAATTATTCCAATTTTGATAACGAAGCTTTTATGTGGATGTGCACTACTGCCTTTATTTAAAAGTATTTTTGAGTCGGAAGAAGGAATTCGAATTGCAATTGATATTGGGAATGATTTGCAGCTCATATGGTACTACTATCTATGTCTGAATTCATTCTTTTTATGTGAATTGTTATTTGATCATTCTTGGTATTATTGAATACATGCATGTGTTTTAACAACAGTCTTTATACTTTCCACTACTGGATGTTTACAGTTTGCTATTCTTTTAATCATACATGTATCAGTAATATAAAAAGAGAAGTGTAACAGTGTTTTATTAATTACTTCGTTCAACTATTTGAACGAAGCAATTATTATTTAAATGAATGTCTATGTTTATTGAATAGTGTCATCTATATGCCTATTGACGAACATAGATCATCAAACGTTGCACTTAAGAATAGAAGCTTCCCGGCATAGAATAGTCATTTGTGTTTTCACTTATAGTCTAAGTCCTCCATTCATTATCACTTATTAGAAAACTAATCACTCATCCACCCCTTTTATTCATTACTGGGAAACTGGTCCCATTATATCCAGTCGGAGCCACCATCCCAAACGGAAAAGGAGCTGTATTAAGGTCCGGACCGAGTGGTTATCCCCCGATGTTGATGCAACGATTTTCGGGGCATCAACAGAGTACCATCTTTCTTCTTCACAAACAATATCGGTGCACCCTAGGGTGATACACTTGGCCTAATGTATCCCTTGTCCAACATTTCCTTCAACTTCAACTTCAACTCTACCAACTTAGGTGTGCTCATCCTGTAAGGTTATTTTGATGTTGGAGCTGCCCCTGGCACTAACTCAATAGAAAAGTCTACTTCCCTATGAGGTGGCAACTCTGAAATCTCCTCGAGAAATACATCATGAAACTATTGTCGAACTGGGTACCTACTAAAAACATCTACATCCTCAACTTCCTTACCTTTGTCACTAGAAATGTGCACTAAAAATAACAGACACCCTTTTCTGCGACTATGTTTTTCCTGCATAGTTGTCACCATCCTAACTGATGTGGCTTTCTTCTTTCCCTATGAAACTCTTGGTTCCCCATTGTCATCCACACACTCAATTTCTTTGTCATAAAAATCCGCATTGGTTCTATGAAGAAACAACTAATCCATGCCCAACAACATACAATATGATCCCAACGGTAATACAGTCAAATGTGCTATGGTAGGCATACCATTCAAATCAAATGCACAATCTCTTACCCAACAATGAACTCACTTCTTTGTACCTGTAGGCAACTGCATTAACCAATATTTTGCATGCAATTCCTTACTCAAACCACCTACTTATACACCAAGTTAGGACTAACATAACTATGATTAGATACAGGGTTAATCAAAATAGAAATAACTTGATTACAAAGCTTACCGTCCATCTCAATGATATATGCCTGATGGTTTTCCTATTTGTTATCCAATGTTGCATAGATACGAGGAACACTCTGACGAACATCCCCAACATTATGTGCCTCCTGCGCACTATATATCTAGGCCTACCACCCTGATTTTGTGGGAAATCTCTCTTAAGGTGATCCTTTCCACATGTCCAACACTCCAAATGACCAATACCATCACCTCTATGTTGTTGTTGTGACCCATGTCCCTATCTAGATATATTGAACATTTTTTGTGGTGCCACATTCTCTTTCTTGTCTGCATTCTGAGGTATTTCTCTTTTCAGTTGTTATTTACCTTTACCTTTTTCTTTTCCTTTCCATCCTTGCTGGGATTTATTCTTATGCTTTGACTATTCATAGCAATGCTTCAATTTCCAAATAACTTCCTCAAGTGACTGAGGTTCATCATACTCAACCCGATCTCTAAATTCTAATGGAAATCCATTGACAAATTGTTGAATGTTAGCCTTCTTATCTTTAATATACAATAGATACCTCAATAGCTCCAACAACTTAGTCGTTTACTCTTCATCTGTCATTGATCCCATCTTTTTCTCATAGAATTCTTTGGTCTTACTGTCATAGTACCTTTCTGACAAGTACTTCTTCCTTAAAAGCCTCTGGAATTCTTGCCAAGTCAAGTCATCTGTCCTGATGTCTCTAACCCACTTCACATCTTCCCACCAGATGTCTACTTTACCTCTCAGGCTAGAGATATATATTCTGGCCTTCATATTATTTTTTTACTCATGCAACTCAAATAAATTCTTCATCCTAAGTATCCAAGCCTTTGTATCTTCTAGCTTCTTCACATCTCCATCAAAAGTAGGTGGATTCTTTCTTAAACTCATATGAAAAGTATTCCCTATCACTCCTCCTGTAAGGATGATATGATGACGATCATGATGCCTATTAGAACCAAAACTAGAATAATAAATGTATCCATCACCTCTCCTATCTGAAGTATCCAACAATTTGTCATCTCTATCTGACCTGTAACCACCATGAGACCTACTTCCATATGCCCCATTAGTTTTGTCCTCCTATCCATGGCTGATCCAAAGTGGACCTTGCTGCTACAATTTTGAAAAAAATCTGAAGAAGTATTGCCTTACCCTCTACTTGTTTCTCTCGTGCCTGCATGATTTTGTCATTGTCTGCCTTACAACTCCCTATTTCTTCCTTCAAACTTCTCAATGTGTCAGCTAAATCAGAAGAGTGCTGAACTCCACGCTGCTCATATGATTCATAGGGAGAGTCTTTGTAGTCTACCATTTTTCTAGTTAATTTGATCTCTTTCCTGCAAGGCATACTATGTTAGCTAAACCAAATTACAAAAAAACCAACATACCTTAGCATAGTTCAGGGAGGATATCTCATCTGAAAGATCATCGAATTAGTTTGATACATGTATAACATAATCATAACATCATATAGACATATAATACATAAGTATATAACCATGTAACCATCAATTTAGCTAGATTCCATGCATCAATGCATGACCATATCAACTACACATACCATGACCTTATGCAAGACAACAACAACCATACCAATGTATACCGACAATACGCAAGCATAAACAACATGTAACCAATCTTACACTCATGACGACATACTTCATAACAACAACATCCTGTTTCACATGGCGACATCACTACAACCATTACTAAAATCATGCATATGCAACAAGCACATACACTACAAGAATGATTAACACACATGAAAAGGACATGAATGCATGACCAACACACCACCCATCCAGTCTGAAGGGTGAACCATGCTCTGGTACCACTTTGTAACACCCTCCTCCCACATTTACCCAAGTAACTAGCGAACCGGAGTAAACATGTTACAAGAGACTGCTATGATTAGACTCAACCTCCTATGTGACCTTAAGGAAGTGGAATTGACAGAAACATAACATAAAAATCCTCCACGTCAGCTACAAGACTCCCAGGAACCATCCCAACCACTCAAGTAGCTAGCCCCTGGATCCCACTTAGGTTTTAGGCAACTTGACCTCCAGACGCTCCCATGATATGGGCCTGACAGTGTCCAGAAGGCTCTGAACGCTCTCATGCCAACATCTAGGGACTATTTTTCCCAGTGTTGTGCTAGCGTCCCGGGGATTTGAGCCACTTTTTCAGCCCTATAGCTCAAGTCACTGCCAAGAATTAAATGACACCTTCAGAACATAAAGATAACAAGGAAACAATGATGCAAATGTAAATACTTGAACAAGCCCTTAACCAGACCCCTACTAGCCATGACAGGTGTTTCATCAAACATATCACGAATATGTAATTTATAGGTGTAAACAATAGGCTTAAGCATAGGGGTCTCATACTTATCTGAGAATCGCTATGAATCATTGTTCCCTTTTATCATTTTCTCCATTATCATATATTAGGTGATAGATATATTGCTCATTCATTTACAAGTAAAAACATGATGAGATCCATACATAACCATTGTCATCAAACACATACATAACCAACATAATAGCAACAGAAATACCAAGGAAATCACAACCATATGATCCACATATATATAGGTATAATACTCATAGAAATACAAGGATAAATGACCTCATATTGATGATGCAAAATCGAAACCTGGGATGAGACTATGACATTCCATCCGACCATAGAATGGTTGAGCCAAATCTCTCTTCAACCATTCACCCCCATGCCATATTTCAAGCATGAATGTGGGACTCAAACCAAAAGAACCAACCAGGGCATCTTGAGTCTAACCACCTCACCCTCATTAATAGAAACCAGGCATTATTGTAATCCATCCTGGATCACTAGACCAACACAATGAACATGTAATAACAGGCTTTACTATGATCTCCACCCGATCACTTGGCAAAACAAGCATGGATGCCACCATATTTATCCACCTAAACTATGAGGAATTTTCTTGTCTCATACTCTCTCAAGCTTTACCGTAATCCACACCAGATCACTAGGCCCTAAACTGAGACCCACTCTCCAAGCTTTACCGCATATCCCTATTGGGCGCACCCCAACTAGGTCTAGATTTTGGAAAAGGATTACACATTTTGTGGGTAAAGCACAAAGTGGAATACACAGTAGAGCATTTTGAATACACCCCATAGTGTCGTAAGGGCTTCAGGGTGGGTTGAAGCCCCTCCTTTTTGTAAAAGCATGCGATTTTGTAAGGGATATATGGTTTTGGGACCATAGTTGCTTGTTTTAGGGAGTCCATGGTATTTGGACCATGGCATTTTGATGATGTAACCCTACAATGTAATAGTATATATATGGTAAAATAATAAGAAGAGAATACTCGAATTGATCCAGATTAGTGTTATGGGAAAATTATTGTGATCTATAATTTGGTAGAGAAGGTGAGGCTTTGCAACTGAATGCACAGAGGCCTAAATCTGCAGCTGAGTGTGCAGACAACCTACAACTTAGTGCGACGGCCAAGAACTATCTGTTGTTCAGATATTTATTATATTAAGCAACCGTTCTTGTGGACGTAGCCCTATACTAGGGTGAACCATGGTAAATTTTTGTTTTGATGTGTATATTTGCTTATTATCTGTTGTAGAGTAGTAGTTATTACAGTTGCATTTTACTTCAACACGGTGATGGTTTATATGGCATGTTTAAATGATTAATCTAATGCGTCGAAGTGATTTATAAGTACTAAGAATAAGATAATATAATAATACCACATCTCCCAGTCCCTTAAGGCTACAAAATTTTGGTTATGCATCCTCCCATAGTCACTTCAGGTGAGACTGCGATATGCTTGCAGGTCGTTGCCAAAAGGCCCAGTGATTGAGGGTTTTGTTGGTGTGCAGTATAGATTGAACCTGGGTCAGCCTGAAAACCAAGTCAACAAATGGTTTCGTTGCCATGACCGAGATCTATTTGAAGGATATGTGGATGTGGTACACATCGAAGAAGGAGATTCAAGACTAGATTAGCCCGAAAGAGCGAGAATTTTCTGATCAAGAAAATAGAAACCCTCATCTGACATCTAAAGCTTGGTTACATAAGTATATTTTTATAGATCAATGCGATATTTTCTTCTCTTCATTTCCAGTCGAGTTGTACGAGTGGATATTGAGGTTGACCGAAAGGAAGAACTATTTTAAAGGTGAAGAACCTACGGTGTCGACTCCTGAACTGATACAACGACTCAAGAGCACAGACAATAGGATTTTGAGGGCTGTCAATTTCTAGATTGATAACATCTTGGAAGGATTCATTACCGAGTTCATTGTAGACTCAACCATGTCCTACGACAAATCAGAACGATGATTCTTCAAAGGACCGCGAGGTAAGTATTTAAAATCTCTGAAACTTTGGATTAAGACACTTCTGCATGAAAATGGATTTTTACGAATGAAATCAGATTGCTAGTTTACTTATGTTTGGAAGAAGAGATAATAAATCTGAGCAAGATATTGGAGTAACGCAAAGTGGAAAGAGATATAGAGTAGATACCAGAAAGAGATCTCATGGAAAAGACCCGAAGACCTTTGTAGAGACTGATTATAGTCCTATTTTAAGTGAATTTGAAAGTGAATGAGAAGAAATCCACCTTGATAACCCCTAGGGAACTTCGCAGTATTCACCCTCCCAGCCTGAGAGTTCGCAGAAGCCAGAATCTGATAATATCTAGGGTTTTTTTGGCTTTCCCCATCCCCCTTCCCTTACTCCTCCCCCTCCCCTCCCCCTCCAAGAAGAAGTATGGCTGACGATATTAAGCTACCAATTTTCAAAGGAACTGGATTGGAGGATCCAGAAATAGTTTTGTTTTTATATGAAGTTTTATGGACAACAAAGTAGATCAACAATGAAAATATAAAGAAAACATAGCTCGTTACGACGTTCTAAGATAGAGCATTGACATGGTATATGAAGTATTCAAATAATCAGAACATGACATATGTAGATATTAAAACAACACTGATAAAAGAGTTTAAGAAGTCGAAGTCTGAGTCGCAGTGCATCACCAAGTTGAAAGAGATCAAACAAAAACCTACTAAGTCTGTTTGGGAGTTTGATCAGAGATTTAAGGTGTTATTGGATCAAGTGAGATTTGACATAGCTCCACAGAAACATAAAAAATGGTTTTTAGTTGCACTACTACTGCATATCAAATTTCCATTGATGCAACGAAAGATATAAAGTCAAGCAGAAGCTCTACATGTTGCAATGAAAGTGGAAGCTTCACCTGTAGGAGATACTAATGCAGGCATGCAATAGATTCAGAATCAATTGGCGAACCTGTTGTACTGTCCAACATCCCCCCATTTTAATATATTATAAATTTCATATATTAAAATAGGGACACTTCATTTAAAAATATTATAATAAAAGTTTAATACTTATGCTAAAAAAAACAAAAATAATTATAACCCAAATATTAAACCTTGATTATCTAAAAAAAAAACCAAATTTTAATAGCCCCTGAGATCAAAACTATACTTAAGCTTAAAAATTCTTAAGTATTAAAAAATATGGGTTATTGAAAAAAAGGAAATCAGAGTTTTTAATCCAATCCCCTAAGCTTGAAATCTTAAACAATCTTCGACTCATCCAGCTTCCCTGCATCGCAACCACACAAAGGTTCCAAAGGTCTTAATTCTGAGCCCTAGCTGATTACGATATGCGATTATCATTCCCAAACCCAACCTCCACGATTGGAAGTTAAAGTTAAGATCAAAGCACAAAAAATAAAAAGGAAATGGGCCATAGTTCTAAATATTTTTAACAAAGAAAAAACGCGCAAAAACATTAATCTGAGGTTGTCGGGACCCACAAGGCCACGTCACTACATCGCATCACAAACCACACAAAGTTCCAAAGGCTCGAGACCCCTTTGTCAAACTCCATTTCGATTAGACCAGCCCCACGGGTATTATACAAAACAATTCATTAATTCCCCGTGTCTGTGACTATCGCGGAAGTTACAAAGGCTTAAGTCTATATCCCATTACCTTAGGCGATTGTAATTACGATTAAACCGAAACCACGGGGATTATTCACTACGATTCATAAAAAATCACGTCCATGCAATCCCATGAATCTAAAGGTCCTGCCTCCACCCTTAGCCGATTGTAATCTGCGATAAGCCCGGACCCATAGGGATTATCAACTTCATTTCATTTAAATCCAGCATTCGAAGCTGTCACAAGAACTAATCCCTTATGCCAATAACAAAATTTACCCCAACACTGATTGCAATATGACATCAACAATGACATCAAATCTACGTCATTGCCACGCCTTCCACCATGTCAGATCCACATCATCCGCCACGCCATCCCTGACGTCACCCCAGGATCCCGCAATCGCAAAGTTTAAAGGTACATGACTTATAATAAACCTTGAACCCCAACCGATTTGTGGTTTCGGATTAGACTGCACTCGACAGGATTATCCACTCCAACTCATATATACCCCACGTCTGTGGCAATCGTAAATTTTAAAAGAATACGGTTTATAAAAAGCCATCCACCTTTCCGAACACCGATTGCGACATGATTTAATAAAGTCCCCCTTTTGGATTTTATGTGAAATAATCCCAGTCTAAGCCAATTACGATTGTTCTAAATTTTTTCCCCTGGTTCTATGTTGATTGCAACTATCTTATGATCTGCCCCAAACTTTAATAACTGATTGCGATAAGTCGTAAAACTCTACATTCCTCTCCATGATCTCTTTCAGATTTATTGCGCTCAATGTCTTCTTGATTTCCTGTAAAAGTGATTTGTTTCAAATAAAATTTGGTTATCATATCATTCATGTTTATCTTATCTATCGTTGTTTGTCATGTTCAGGTCCATAACAGAGAGAAACAACTATGCTGATCAGTGATAGATCAATTCAAACAAACAAACATACATATGAAGAATTCGATGGAACAAATAACACTGATGATGAAAACAAATCATTTGCAAGCAACCACCACCAAAATATTATTTTCTTTAAACATTTTTGAAGGGATCTGTTTAATGCCCTCAATGCTCTGCACAATAGATTAGAGTTGTTTTTCTATTTAATCTTAGCTGCTATAGGAAATAAAGGTCCTGAATTTTATGAAGAAAGGCTTACGAAAGCTTGCACTTTTGTACTTTCATCCTTTTTGAATAGAAATACTAGAACATGGTTTTATGAGTTTTCAATAAAGAATTTTGAGAAGTTGCACTACTGTACTCGTAGAATTATCTTTGTGAGAAGGATTACGATGCTGCTATTTCCTTTGTGAGCTAAGAAAACATCAATTTGGTATTTCTATCTTTGTGCCTCTATTTTGTTCATGAAATAAATAGTGAATTTATCTATGCAAATTGTTTATTACATGATATTTCAAAAAAAAAAGTTACATGTATTCACTTCTGATCATGCTACCTTGATGTTTTTTAAACACTTGTTAAGGAATTTTCCCTTTTTTCTAAATGCAATATGAGCTATACATATTATTCAGATTAACTATTTAATCATAATAATCATCTTTAAATATTTTCATTTCCGTTCATGTTTGATCAATCTATATTGTCATTCGCTATGGAAAATTATTGTAGATCGCATCTTGATGAATGCTAAACAATCCCGGGTTATAGAATAGATTAATGTATATGTTTCCCATTTCATTCATTGTTTCAAATCCATCTATTTCGCTCAACTATAAGCATTATATATCCATTCAATCACCCTCACTGGGAAACTGGTCCCATTATATCTAGTCAGAGCCACTACTTAAACGGAAAAGGAGCTGCCTTAAGGTCCGGACCGGGTGGTTTTTCCTCTTTGTTGACGTAGCGATTTTCGAGGCCTCAACACTTTTTGGTGCTAGAAGGAGGGCCTGCAGAATATGAATGTCAAGTAAGTCCAATCCAAAAACAAAAGGCCATTCCAAGAATCATTCTCCCTCCAAATCTCCCACAACTTCCAGATCCCTCCAAAGTCTCCTACTTTTAGATTAGAAGTTGTATAATCTCCTCCCAAGTCTCCTAGAATACTTCCTGAGGTAATCCTTGCGGATTATACTCCAGAATCACCATAAATTACAGCTTTGACAAATAAATTGGAAGGCATATCCATTTCAGCAGAAAAGCCCGAATCATCTAAAGTTTTTGAAGGAAGTATAACTTCTATTTTTCAAGGAACTGGTGTTTTAACTCGGTCCCAAAGTGCAAAACTTGGCATCTCGCCATTTGAATTTCCATTTCAATCCCGTCGAAATAAAACTGCTACATCCAATTCCCAAACATCTACTAGTGAGATTACCTCATTCTCTCTTTCACCAACATCTCCATTTCTTCCTTTTTCATTTTCTTTCTCTTTACCATTCACTTCTTCTATTTCCTTTTCCTCTACACAAATAACTAGTGCTGCCTCAAGAAGTACTATCACAGCTGCCAGTTCTTCTTTCATCACATCCACCTCTCCAACTGTTACAATGGCAGCTAGACCATGGTCCAATCCAGGAGTTGTTCAAATGCCAGCACCACTTCATCCTCTACCAAAACATCCTAAAATATGGCTTCCCAAATTCAATCCCGATGATGGGTTACCTGCTGAAGAGCACCTTCACAACTATATGTTAGCCATCAATCTTAATGGGGTAGATGAAGAAGATGTTGTTATTATATTATTCCCATATGCTCTTACAAGATCTAGAGGGTCTTGGTACTTTTTTTACCAACCAATTCTATTACTAGTTGGGATATTTTTGAAGAACATTTTTTGATTAAATTTGGCGATGATAGCTCAACTACATCTCTTATCAATGAACTTTCCAATTTAAAAACGAATTTAGGTGAAAAGATAAAATATTTCAATTCCAGATTTAACAAATTGTTAAATAAAATCCTAGCTACTTCTAGACCTGGTGCCAATGTACAAATAGAATGGTATATTTCATCTCTTCCTTCTAACATAGGAATTTTTGTAGATAGAGCTAATAAAATTACCTTGGTAGAAAATATGAAAGAATCTGTGTCTGTAGAGAAGGGAATAAATGCCCTAGAAAAGAAAAAAGAACAAGAAGACAAAAAACTAAAAAAGGTTACATTCAAGGATGAAGCTAAAAAGAAAGCACCTAAAGATCCCTTTGACGTTGAAGGCTTACAACAAGTCCTTAAAACCTTTTCTAACGAGATGGTAGAGATAAAAAAGCAAGTAGTTGAATCTTCTTTGTCCAAAAAACCTTCTAGACCATTTAGAAGAAATCAACCACGTAATCCACAACCTCCAAACATGATCTCTAATGTAGAAACTGATGATGAAGATGAGGAGGAAGCAACATTTTCTAGTGAAGAATCCCAAGATGAACAAGTAGTTGAATTAAATGGAGTGTGGTATTTTTTTCTTCCTATTCCTAATAGTGAAAATGAACATAAAGCATTACCTATTAACACAAGAAGAAAAGGTTCATTTGATCCTATATAGCCAACTAAAAAACAAAAACCTTCAACTTCTACTACTAAAGATAAATCTGTTGTTAACAAACCCACTTCCACTTCTCCCCAAGCAATTCCGTCTTCATCTAATTCTCCATCTTCACCCAGAACTTTTGTAGTTTCAGATACTATGGATTAGAATATATTTGAGTATATGAAGAAGATAAAATCAAACATTTCCCTTTTTGAACTCACTAAACTCAAACAACAACAGGAATTTTTACTGAAAGAATTAAACGCAGTACCTACTTCTCTTCTTCCTACTGTTGTAGTATCCAAAGCTTATAACGGAATGGGTAAACCTCCTATTCATTCATTATTAGATTCCTCTAATGCTATTATGATTGGTGACAAATCTAACTCACATTCTCCTCCTTTTCTTTTGACTTTTGAAATATTTAATAAAAATGTGCATAACTGCTTGGTAGATTCAGGGGTTTCTTCAAATATCATGCCGTATTCAGTTTGTTTGAAATTAAACATGTCACCCCAGAAAACTCTAGTTTACATTGTGCAACTCGATAGGGCGAAAGTCAAAGTCATAAGAGAAATGAATTCTGTTATTATTAGATTATCTTCGAATCCTGAAGTGTGTCAAATAATTGATATACTTGTTGTCGATATCCCAGACTTCTACGGTTTAATTCTTAGTAGAGATTGGTCAGAAAAATTACATGGTTATTTTTCTACTGATTGGTCTCACATATGACTCCCATTTAATGGAAAAGCCGAATCAAATCAAAATCAACCGAGAGAAACACATGAAACATTCGGTAATAGATTTCGAAGGTGAAAATGAGACAGTAGTATTCAACAACAACATTCTTGGAAACTACACCACTGAATCATTTTTTGAGAATGTTAAAGCACAAACGTCACCATTTTTTATTAATTCTGTAACTTCTCAAATCGAAAAAATTTCATAGATAGACTTTTCTACATGTGTAAATATAACATAAAAACCAGTGATTAATTCTTTATTCTCAACATTGTATTTTGATGGGTCGAAATCAAGCGATGGTGCAGGAGCAGGTTCCATATTAATCAATCCTGAAGGTGTGAAGACAATGCTGACTTGCATATTGGAATTCGAGTGCACAAATAATATCGCAAAATATGAGGCATTATTCCAAGGTATGTATAAAGCAATTAGCCTTGATGTTAAATACTTGCAAGTTTATGGAGATTAAGAAATTGTAGTAAAACAAGTAAAAAACATGATGCATGGTATCTCTACGCACTTGAAGCATTATCAGTCATTGGTTCAGTCTCCCACTTCACATTTTTTAGTGTTTAACATTTTTGTTATTCCTAGGATTTAGAATGCGAGAGTTGACCTTATTGCTAATGTTGTATCAAAATTGATCCCATCTGAAGATTACAGGCCTGATAGATTTTCTGTAGAATTAATCTTTAGGCCATCCATTCTAGATAATATCACCAATTGGCTGGTATTTAATGATGATGAAGACATTTTAATCTTTTTAACTTCTAAGAAATCATACAATGACCAAATTATTGATGAGGATGAACACGATGATCAATTAAAATAGAAAATTGATGATAATCCCATACCAAAATTTGTAGTAAAACTTGAAGATCTCTACGATTTAAAAGACAGATTTAAAAGAGTTACAAATTCAAAACTACAGAGTTCAACTCTGAGATTTGAATTAATAAATCTTCGGGCAGATCTTAAACCCCAGAACATCACTTTAGGACTTGGTCTCTTGTTTTAAGAAAGATTATCCTTCATTCATTTGTTTAAAAAATATAAGGATGTCTTTTCTTAGAGTTATGAATATTATCTGATAACATTTGACACTTCCCTCATTCAACATACAATTCCAATGTAATCAAATGATAAACCCGTCCAACAAAAGCTAAGGAAAATTCATCCGAACTTAGAAAATCAAATCAAAACGGAATTGAATAAACTCCTTAAGGCTAAAATTAATTTTCATGTTAGGCATTCAAGATAGGTTTCCAACTTGGTACCTGTTAGGAAGAAAAATGGTGATATCCGCATTTGTATAGATTTTAGGAATCTTAATAAGGCCATCCAAAAGGATAATTTCCCTCTACCCACTATGGAACATATTTTATGATTAGTTGTTGGTTCCGAACTTATGTCTTTCCTTGATGGTTTCTCTCGATATAATCAAATTATGGTACACCTAGATGATAGACTAAAGACTACTTTCAGAACCAAATGGAGAACTTATGCCTACCAAAAAATGCCATTTGGTTTAATAAACATAGGGGCGACTTTCCAACGAGCCACGGACATAGCTTTCAAAGGTTTGTTAAATAAAACAATTGTTGTTGAGAAGAACAAAAATAGCCATTTACAGGACTTAAAACAAATTTTTGAACGCTGTAGAAAATATGGTATCTCATTAAATCTGAAAAGTCCTTTTTTGCTCTTACTGAAGGGGAAATTTTTGGATTCATTGTGTCAAAAAATGGAATTTACATTGACCTTGCAAAAATAAAAGAAATTTCAGAAATTTCTCCACCACATAACAAAAAAAGCATGCAATCATTTTTTGGACAAATCAATTTTGTTAAGAGATTTGTCCTTGATTTCTCATAGATTATTCTACCATTACAACAAATGATTAAGAAAAACACAGTTTTTAAATGGGGCCAACATGAAAATCAAGCATTCTTTATCAAAGAGTCAATTATCAATGCTCCATCTCTAGATACTTCGATTTCTCCAGTCATTTCATCTTATATACGTTTGCTTCTTCAACGTCTTATGTTGTTGTTTTGACACAAATTAATAATTAGAAAATTGAAGCACCCATCTCATTTTTCAGCTCAAATTTTTAGGGTGTTGAATTGAATTATTCAGAAGTAGAAAAATGGGCATTTGTTATATATAAATCTGTAAATAATTTCAGACCCTTTCTATTAAAACACACACACAAAATTAATGGTCCCATTCCCAGTAGTGAGGCAATTACTATTGTAGAAAAAAATAGGAGAAAACAAAGCAAATTGGGTAACAGCTCTGCAGAAATATGATATCGAAATAAACCCAGTCAAAATTGTCATAGGGCAAGGTTTCTGCAAGCTGCCTATAGGAGAATCCAACATACCATCCGAAAGGGATACCGGCAACAATGAACACATTTATGAGGTAAGTGTAATTGATGTTGATTCCTAATACACTAATTTGATTTTTTACTTGAAAAATGGATATGCTCCTCCTGAACTCAATTATAAAAGAAAAAGAGCTTTATGATTAAAAGCAAAAAATTATGAGATCATTGATAATGTGTTATTTAGGAGAAAGTTTGATTCCATATTGTTAAGATGCTTAGAAAAGTCTGAAGCACAAACATTTTTGTAGGAACTTCACAATGGACCAACAGGTGGACAATTCGGAGGAGATATTACAGCACACAAAATCTTACATGTTGGATACTACTGGCCCACTCTCTTCAAATATGCCCACACATATGTGAGGAAATGAAAAACATGCCAAACTTCTTCTGGAAGATAAAGGAAACCATCTTTGCCTCTGCAACCAGTCAACATTGATCATCCATTCGAACAATGGGGGCTGGATATCATAGGTGAGATCGTTCCTCATTCTTCTAAACAACATAGGTATATTCTGACTACTATATATTACTTCACTAAGTGGGTGGAAGCAATTCTGCTAAAGGTAGTCAATTATGAATCTGTTATTGAATTTATTGATCAATTTATCATTACAAGATTTTGTTTGCCTTCTGCACTTATATTTGACAATGCATCTTATTTTTCGGGTACTAGTATGATTGAATTTGCAATTAGGAGAGGATTTAAACTCAAATATTCTGCCAATTACTATCCTCAGGGAAACGGTTTAGCTGAATCCACCAATAAAAATCTCCTTGGAATTATCAAAGTAATTGTTGATCAAAATCAAGGAACTTGGCACAAAACTTTAATATTTACTCTCTATGGGCTGATAGGATAACTCAGAAGGCCTCCATAGGTACTTCTCCATTTAACTTAGTCTATGGGAAGGAAGCCATTATTCCATCACATTTAACTCTTCCTTCATTAGCCCTAATTCAATATATTGAAGAAACACATTCTTCTTCATTACAATTAAGAAATTCACAAATCCTAAAACTAAAAGAAGAAAGGGAAACGACCAAACTCACACACACCAAACATAAACAGATGGTGAAAGCTTATTTTGATGCAATTTCAGTCACACAAAGATCCTTCCAAGTTGGAGATCTAGTTCTCAATTGGGACAAAGCACACGAGGAAAAAGGGAAACATACCAAATTTCAAAGATTATGGCTTGGTCCATTTCAGATTGTTAAACAGACAAGCCGATCTACATTTATACTTCAAGATTTATCAGGAAAGAGAGATTCTCTCCCTATAAATGGGATCATCTTAAAAAAATATTTTCTTGAAAAAAATTTAATAAAATGAAATCTATAAAAAATCACTTCCATGTGTACATCCCACTACAATTTACTTTCCTTTTTACAGATTTTGTTAATAAAATGTTAAATGGTATGCTATTGACTTTTCAAACATCTCTTGAAGTTATTTTTATTTTTCATTTTGAAGGTAGGAATTTTTTTTTAAGAAGTGGTTACCAAAATTAAAAATTAGATAAAATTTATATAAGTCTGAAAAACTTTTCCATTAAATTGTAAAATATTAAAAAAACCTCAAAAAATTATATCCTTTTAATCTAGTTTTAGTAAAAAGGGTTATCCTTAAACAGTAAAGACTATCTTACGACTAAAAAAAACTTTCAACTCGGATTCGTCGTCCAAAACTCTTAAGGAGTCAACGGTCCTCCCCATTCAGTAAAAAGAGAATTTTTAGAGTGTAATTCTAAAATATAATAAATCTAAAAAGATAAGAGGTCTCATCACGAGCCTACTTACCATGTTCATAGGGAATCAATTACATTGACATCACCACACTGATCACCAAATCAGGGTAATGGCTTATGATTTTTAATTGTAAGACAAGGGGTCTCATCACGAGCGAGCTTGTTCAGTCTGATTGTTACTAGTGAATGGCATTGCCATTATCTGGCCACCAAACCAGGACAATGGATTTTTAGCATAAAAAAAAAGAAATTAACTCTAATTATTGCACTATTAACTGGATGGGATACTGGATTGTTGTTGGTTAAAAGATAACCCTGTTGAGTCTATAAACGCCTGCTGGCAACAGTGGCTCTACCTGTGACGAACGAGTACATTTTAAAGCTGTCGTAAAAGGCCCCTTTATTTTTTATAAACTGATTAATGATTGATACATGTAAATAGGTGTTTTCCATTCACAAAAGGGTTTTAAAAGAGATTGCAAGTTAATGAGTTTTATAATCAAAGTAATTTTATTTATCTAGATATTTCAAAAAGCAGTTTTTGCTTCTTAGATTATTTTTACAAAATTTTGGAAAATTTCATTTATCAGAGATAACTAACTCTTCCATTGAATCACCAATTGTTGTACTTTCCAACATCCCCCCATTTTAATATATTATAAATTTCCTATGAAATTTATTATATTAAAATAGGGACCCTTCATTTTAAAATATCTTATAATCAAAGTTTAATACTTAGGCTAAAAAAATAAATAGAAAAATTTAAACCCAAATAATAAACCTTGATTATCCCAAAAAATAACTAAATTTTAATAGTCCCTGAGATCAAAACTATACTTAAGCTTAAAAAAACTTAAGTATTCAAAAATATGGGTTATTGAAACAAAGGAAATCAGAGTTTTTAATCCAATCCCCTAAGGTTGAAATCTTAAACAATCTCCAACTCATCCCGCTTCCCTGCATCACAACCACACAAAGGTTTCAAAGGCCGTAAGTCTGAGCCCTAGCCGATTGCAATATGTGATTATCATTCCAAAACCCAACCTTCACAATCGGAAGTTAAATTAAGATCAAAGTGCAAAAAATACAAAGGAAATGGGCCATAGTTATAAATATTTTTAACAAAGAAATAATGCGCAAAAACATTAATTAGAGGCTGTAGGGACCCACAAGGCCACGTCACTACATCGCATCATAAACCACACAAATTTCCAAAGGCTCGAGACCCCTTTGCCAAATTCCATTGCAATTGCGATTAGACCGGACCCGCGGATATTATACAATCCAATTCATTAATTCCCCTCGTCCGTGACTATCACAGAAGTTACAAAGGCTTAAGTCTATACCTTATCCGATTGTGATTGTGATTAAACCGGACCCATGGGGATTATTCACTACGATTCATAAAAAATCACATCCGCGCAATCGCATGAATCTAAAGGTCTTGCCTTCTGCCTCCTCCCTTAGCCGATTGCAATCTATGATAAGCCCAGACCCGCGGGCATTATCAACTTCATTTCATTAAATCCTGCGTTCGAAGTTATTGCAAGAACCACTCCCTTATGCCGATTGCGATATTTATCCCAACACCGATTGCGATATGACGTCAGCAGTGACGTCAAATCCATGTCATTGCCACATCTTCCACCATGTTAGATCCACATAATCTACCACATCATCCTTGATGTCACTATGATATCATCCTTGACGTCACCCTCGGGTCCTGCAATCGCAAAATTTAAAAAGACACGGCTTATAATAAACCTTTCACCCCAGCCAATTTGCGATTTGTGATTAGACCAGACTTAATGGGATTATCCACTGCAACTCATATATACCCCGCGTCCATGGAAATCACAAATTTTAAAAGAATGTAGTTTATAACAAGCCATCCGCCTTTCCGAACGCCGATTGCGATGTGATTTAATAAAGTCCCCCTTTTGGATTTTATGTGAAATACTCCCAGTCTAAGCCAATTATGATTGTTTTAAAGTTTTTCTCCTGGTTCTATGCTAATTGCAACTGTTTTATGATCTACCCCAAACTCTAATAACTGATTGCAATAAGCAGTAAAACTACGCATTCCTCTCCATGATCTTTGCCATATTTATTGCACTCTACGTCTTCCTGATTTCCTGCAAAACAAATTTGTTTAAAATAAAATTTGTTTATCATATCATTCATGTTTATCTTATCAATCCTTGTTTGCCATGTTCAGGTCCATAACAGAGAGAAACAACTATGCCGATGAGTGACAGATCAGTTCAAATAGACAGACAAACGTCTGAAGAATTCGATGGAACAAATGAAGCGGATGATGACAAAAAATCATTTGCAAGAAACTGCTACCAAAATATTGTTTTCTTTAAACATTGTTGAACGGATCTGTTTAATGCCCTCAACACTCTACACAATAGATTAGAGTTGTTTTTCCTATTTAAGCTTAGATGCTGTAGGAAATAAAGGTGTTGAATTTTATGAATAAATGCTTACGAAAGCTTGCACTACTGTACTTTCATCCTTTTCGAATAGAAATACTGGAACATGGTTTTATGAATTTTCAATAAAGGATTTCAAGAAGTTTCACTACTGTACTCCTGGAATTATCTTTGTGAGAAGGATTAAGCTGTTGTTATTTCCTTTGTGAGCTAAGCAAACACGCATATGGTATTTCTATCTTTGTGCCTATGTTTTGTTCATGAAATAAATAGTGAATTTATCTCTGCAAATTTTTTATTACATGATATTTCGAAAAAAAATAGTGTTATATGTATTCACTTCTAATCATGCTACCATTGATGTTTTTTAAATACTTGTTAAGCAATTTTCCCTTTTTTCTGAATGCAATATGAGCTATACATATTATTAATAACCATCTTTAAATATTTTCATAACCGTTGGTTTTTGATCAATCTATATTGTCTTCCACTATGGAAAATTATCGTAGATCGCATCTAGATGAATGTTAAACAATCTCGAGTTACAAAATAGATTAATGTATATGTTTCCCATTTGATTCATTGCTACAAATCCATATATTTCACTCAACTATAAGCATTATATATCCATTCAATCACCCTCATTGGGAAATTGGTCCCATTATATCCAGTCAGAGCCACTACTTAAAGGGAAAAGGAGCTGCCTTAAGGTCCGGACTGGGTGGTTTCCCCCTGTGTTGACGCAGTGATTTTCGAGGCCTCAAAAGAACCTAACCCTACAAATATAATACATCAAGAAAAGAAAAGAAGTTAGAGAAGAAGTATGTTTTAAGAAGTGTAGATCGGAGGGCCATTCTAAAGAACAATGCCCTATCTTGAGAAATTACATTGCTGGTGGGGCACTAAATCCTTTGAATGCAGGATATAACCTGTGGTGCGAAATATGTAAGACTAGAGGCCAACATCATTCAGAAGACTGTTACTTGCTACAGAAATATGTACAAACTCCAAGGAATCTATATTGCAAATTTTGTAAATTAGTAGGACACCATGAGAATAATTGTCGGGCTTACGAACTAATGATGGAGCGCGATGTTGACGCTTACAGAATGCAAGAAAAAGAGCATGGACATGAGGAAAATGGATAGTGCGGTGGTCAAGGAGGTTACCAAGGAAGAGGTCAAGGTGGTGGAGCTGGTCGAGGACGTGGACAGATCATTTGCTATAACTATGGCTAGCCAGGTCATTTTGCGAGAGACTGCCAGAACCCCACATTGACATTTAAGTACTGTAAATCCTTTGAACATGTAATTGAATAATGTCATGTACTTATGGCAGAGATGCAAGAAAAAATTAATCAATAGATGACACAAAATATTAAAACGATGACTGCTAAAAGGAGGATTGACGAACCTCAAATTCGTATTGTCCCTAGAAATGGAGCTACGACTCGTAGTGATAAATCAAATAAAAAGAAAGAATCTGAAAGTGCATGGGTCAAAAAGACTGCTAAGAAAGTTCCTGTTTTTTTATATTCAGAAAGAAAAAGAAGTATTTATGGAAGAAAAGTGAAATTTGATCGATATTGTAGCTTCGACCTCTAATGCAAAATCAAAGCTTGATTAGAAAAGTAACTGCAATGTGTCATCAACTTCGACATAGGACTGAGCTCCGAAACAAAAATAGGATTCAACAAATCAAGTAGGTATTTTAAAATCTTTTCTGTAGACTTGCATGAAATTGTTAAGAGATCAAAATGTGGTAGAAGGGCTTTAGGGTTTGATAGATTCTTGTGCATCTAAAGAAACACCGTGAAGTGAGATGCATGATGTCAATAATTTATATCAATAGAAGAGAACCGAAAGAGAGATGAGTTTTAGTGCACAGATAGGAGAGTATGAGATGGATCAAATTATTCTAGATTTGGGATCTGATGCTAATGTATCGATGAAGTAGACATGGGAATTAGTGGGCAAGTCGAAGATATAGTGGTCACCTATTTAGTTATGGATGGTAAATAAACAAAATATATTCCCTCTTGGAAGACTACCAGGTGCCACAATGGATATTGAAGGAGTTCACACTACTACTGATATTGAATTAATAGAGATCATCGATGGAAATAACCCTTATCCTACATTGCTTGGAATTGACTGTGAATTTGACAATATGGACATAATTAATTTGAAGAAGAGATAAATGATATTTGAAGGAAACAATATGAGATTAATTGTCCCCTTGGATCCATCAGAAGGAGTAAGATATACAAAACTAATCAAGAAGAATACTGCGCAATTGACATAGACAACATGTATCAAACGACAACGATGGAATAGGATTGTGTTAACCCTACTGTAGAAGGAAAATTGAGCTGGGAGCGTGATAGTTCTTATACCACAGACTCAGAAGAAGAGTTGGAGAAGTGGCAGAATAGGTTGCATGAAGTATCCACAAGGTGTTGTGCAAGAATTACGAAATCAGTTCGTTGTACGATATCTGAGGTATGTAACCTGCCTTCTTATGATGGCTTAGGTGATGTCAATATTTTTCTTAATGATTATGAAGAACAAGTTCAAGAAAATCAAAGGTTGTCATCCTTAGATATAGCCTTGAAATATACCCCTGCTAGATGGTGGAATGCACACAAGAATAATATAGGAGGTTGGCAGGAATGTCGAAGATTGATAGGGATAAGGTTTGGATAGATAGATATAGAGATGGAGATAAAATATGATGGTGAAACTAATCCTAGGAAGCATATCCAGCTTTTCACTACATCATGGAAGGGGATTACACAACAAGAATGGGTACATGGATTCATTCATACATTAGAGACAATCCCTAAGAACTAGTACCTAGAAACAGAGCTTTGACATGGTACTATGAACTAGGCAGACATGGTTGATGAATTCATATTAAAATTCAACTTTGAGGACAATTTCCCATACACAGATTTGGTGCAGATAGAAAATGCATTGGAGTGCTATAACCTCACTTCAGATGAAGAATAATATCCTCACAACATCGACATAGTAGAGTCAGAAGGATACCACGAAGTAACTAGATCTGAGCTAGAGATACCAGATATAACAAAGCCATGAAGACCAAGAAGGTGAACATAGGATCAGAGAAGGATCCCAAGTTTGCAACAATAGGTGACTACTGGGATGAGGAGATAATCAGTAAAGTTATAGAGTTACTTCATGAATATCAAGAACTATTTCCCACCAAGTTTTCATAGATGAAGGGTATAATAGGAGATCTAGGAGCCATGAAGATTCCCTTTAAGCCTAACGCGAAATGAGTCAAACAAAGACCTTATAGGTTGAAACCAAAGTATAAGGAGAAAGTGATGGTAGAGCTTGATAAGATTATAGCAACAAGAATTATTGAACCAATAGAAGAATCAGTTTGGGCGAGTTCTCTGGTGGTTCGAGAGAAGAAGACTCAAGGAGATATTAGGATTTGTGTTGATCTAAGAAAGTTTAATGATGCATGTTTACATGATCCCTTCCCTACCCCTTTCACAGATGAATTGGTAGACAATGTAGGAGGCCATGAAGCTTACTCATTTATAGATGGATTCTCAGGAAATCATTAGATTAGGATTGCACCTGAAGGTTGGCATAAGACCACATTTGCTACAGAATGGGGCTCATATCAATACACAGTAATGCCTCTTGGATTAAAAAATTCCCCTGCTATATTTTCTAGGCTGATGGTCGGAACTTTTAAGGAATACATCCACAAGTTCTTAGAGGTATATTTTGATGATTGGACAAAATTTAGATTTTTGAGCAAACATGTTGGAAGTTTAAGACTTATGGTCAACACATGTAGATAGTATCAGATCTATTTGAACCTAAATAACTGCATATCCTGTGTACCTTTTGGCATATTGTTGGGACATATTATCTGTAATTAAGAACTAATGGTGGACCTTGATAAGATGTCGATCATTGTGAACTTTCCTCCACCTAATACAGTTAGATAGCTTCGCACTATGTTGGGATATATTGGGTATTACACAAAATTCATCAAGGGGTATGCTCAGATCACTGCGTCGATGGAGAAATTGTTGAATAAGGATGTAACTTTTCATTGGAATGAAGAATGTCAGAAGAGCCTCGACATATTGAAAGAAAAAATGGTAGTTACACCTATACTAGTGTTCCCTAATTGGAATAAGGAATTCCATGTCCATGTGGATGCCTCTCGTATAGCTTTGGGAGTGGTACTGGCATAACCCGGTGCATGAGAAATTGATCATCCTATAAATTTTGTATGTAGAAAGTTATCTAAAGCAAAAAAGTATTACATCACTACAGAAAGGGAAAGATTGGCCATGGTATATGCTTTGGATAAGTTTAGACACTATTTGTTTGATTCACACATTAAAATGTTTAAAGATCATTTTGCACTGAAGTATTTGGTTAATAAACATGTCTTAGGAGGAAATATTTGTAGATGGTTACTGTTATTCCATGAATATGACTTTGAGATCATTGTTAAATCAGGGAGACTGAATGCAGGACCTGACCATCTGTCAAGGCTAGAAACAGGGGAAGAAGCAACCAACATAGAGGATAATATCCCTGATGTGCAGTTATTTGCAATCAATGTTGCAGATGACCATTTTGCAAATATCATTCAGTTTTTTACCACAGGAATGGCTCCTTCAGAGTATACTACTTAGAAAAAGAAAGAATTAGTGGTTAAGGCAGATGACTTTTCATTAACAACAGGACAATTATATAAGATGGGACTAGATGAGATACTATGTAGATATGTTCCTGAACATGAAAGACAAATGATTCTAGCAGAGGCTCATGGGGGCATAGCTGATGGACACTATGCAGGAAAATCTAATGCACGAAATATTTTTAGAGCAGGATTGTGGTGGCCTACACTACATAAATATGTGAAGGATTAATGTCGAGCATGTGATGCATCTCAAAGAATAGGGAAGCCTTCTAGAAGAGATGAGATGTCATTGGTACCACAAGTTACATTGGAGGCCTTTGATAAGTGGGCCATTGATTTTTCTGGACCCATCAACCCACCTGGAAAGGAGACTGGTGCAAGGTACATAATTACAGTGACTAATTACTTGACAAGATGGGCCGAAGCACAACCAGTAAGGGACTATAACGCAGAGATTGTTGTGAAGTTTATTTTTGAGTACATATTGTCTAGATTTGGATGTCCAAATATTTTGATGAGTGACCAAGGTTCACACTTCCTAAATAAGACTATTAAAGCATTAACTAAGTAGCTCCAATTTTATCACTAGAAGAGTACCCCTTATCACCCTCGGGCCAATGGAACAGTAGAATCATTTAATAAGATTTTGGAGAATGCACTTGCTAAGGTATGCAATGTGAATAGAGATGATTGGGACCTTAGAATTCTAACAGTATTATGGGCTTATAGGACCACATGTAAAAATTTGACAGGTTAGACACCCTTCAGGTTAGTTTATGGGCAAGAAGTTGTGATGCTCATGGAGTATATCGTGCCTAGCTTAAGGAGTGTAGCTTTTACAGATATGGCAAAACCTGATATAATGGAAGAAAGAATATCACAGTTTCTTTCTTTGGAGGAAGATAGATTTATTGTAGGATTCCATCAGTAGATACAGAAAGCAAGAGAAAAGGCCTGGCATGAAAAACATATTAGGGAGAAGAAGTTCCAAGTAGGATACCTTGTTCTCCTTTATGACAGTAAGTTTGTGAAATTTCCTGGAAAATTCAAGATGCATTGGTTGGGCACTAGACTATAAACTACGCTATAGAGAGAGCTTCGACGTAGGAAAATTACTTTGCTACACTTTGAATTATGTCGAAGTTTGTCAGAGTCTCGACATAAGAAGGGTTTCTTCGATACAATATGGTATGCATCGAAGTTCGCTGGGAAAAATATGACCGTTAAAAAGGAAAGTTGTCATTAAAACATGCGGAAAGAGGTATTGACCAGATCTAGTGATAAATATGAAATTAATGAACACAATTTGAGCTAATGATGGGGTTCGAAATTCAGATTTGTTATAAAAATTCGTGTCTTGTCCAGATTTGGCACTTTGTTGTCTTGATAGTTCGAATATTTCTATTGCGAAGAAGTTGCATAAATTTTCGAATGGACTCCCTGATGCCTGAAGAATTTATTTGTATATTTAGTGAGAAGGGCTTAGCCGAAGTCATGGAAGCAACATCAGCTGATATGCCTGCAACAACATCTTATATGCCCGTAACAACATCATCACGCATGCAGCAAAGATCTCCACGAAAGAAAATGACCAGAGAGCAGAGAATGAAAAATAAGCAAGAAAAGAGACATGTTGAGCCTTAGAAAGAGTCCGAACAAGTGAGAGATAATGAGGAAGAAGTAGAGAAAGTTAAAATGGAAATGGATGGCACAATGTTTCCATAGCCTCTCCCACCATATATTCCACCAAGAAAACTAGATGCAAAACCAGTGAAAGAGTTGAAGGACGCGAAGTATGGCACCTTCAAACCTTTATTGTTAGAGTCAACGTGATTTACTGGAGAAACCCTTAGGAAGATTCTGAAGCTGAATTTTGCGAACTATGATTTCAATGACAAAAAGAAATATCTGCAGTTCGCACCAGACGGATACTTAAAACAAGTACACTACCCTAAGATTATTGTGACAAGGTTAGAACCGCAACAATGGGTGACTGGATTGTCACAATCGATCTTGATGAATATGTTGAATATGTCGCACTTCGGCAAAATTCTAGGAAGCACAACTTGTGTGAGACAATTTCTCATGTTGGTGCACGATGGATGCCTGTGGATGGGGAAGAGGATCCCTATCGACCCAATACTAATATGGATAATCACAAGACTTCCTTATTAAGGGTTGAACCTTGTAGGGGAGTTTTTTGGGAAAGATTAGGACAGATCCATAATAGAAAACATGAAAAAGAATTTTGGTTTGAAAAAAGGGAAGTGAGGTTATGGTATCTACTCGATCAATGACCAGGGAGTTCACTTCATAACACATATATTGGCTGGAAAAATCAAGAGGAAGTGTCAGCTAATGAAGTCCCTGCACCGGTAGTTTCATTAGCCGCGCAGTGTGCTAATGGGGTTTAGTACAACTGTGCCGCATATCTTTGCCAAGAGTTTTTGGATGACTGTTGCGAGACTCAGGAGAAAGGTACTTCGTTTCACTATGCATGGTTAATTGTGATAGTTGTGATGCTTGCATGTAGAGATACGAAAAATTCACAGTTCCATCTGATAGCCTCAGATTTTTGTAAAGTTGCGCGATATGCCTCGTTGTGGTATACCACTAAACCAGCGCGAGCACAATATAACATAATGTTTTTTGTTTTATATAATATGGAATTACACATGTTGGTGAACCAACACCCTCGCCTTTCATTGAGCCTATACAAACAGTATAGCTTTGTCGCGAAGTTTAAGGTTGATTTCCACAAAATTTACATACAGGCTCACAAGGACAAAAATAAGACATGGCAGCCCCTACCATATTTAGTGACATAAGACAATATCCTAGCATAGATACAACATTGGCCCGTGGAGTGGATCACTGCGCTGGAGACACATACAGAGGATACTATGTTAGAGGAGGACATGACGCAGCACGGGGAAGTGAGTGGGAAGGATAAGGATGAGAAAGAATCAAAACAAGAGGAGAAATACGACGAGGGTCACCAGGATCCTCCTAAAGGTGATGAGAAGAACAAATAGTCTAAAAACACAAATATAGACCAAGTTGTCACAAAGAAGAGGAAGGCACACACCGAAGCTGCCACAAGAAGCAAATAGAAGCAGAAGGAAGTCAAGACAAAGGACATAAAGGAAATGGTCCTCACTGATGGGGACTTGGACTAGATTGGGAAATAATTCAGGAAGCAATGATGGAACTGTTGAAGCCCCGAAAATCGGGTCTACAACAAGGGGGATACCCACCCGTTTCAGACCTTGAAAGCAACTCCTTTTCCATTTGGGATGGTGGGTCCGACTGGGGATAATGGGACCAGTTTCCCAATTTGTGTGTGTGTGATGAGAATTGATATTTCCTTTCTAATAATTCCTAAGTAAAATGCTTTTATTTGTAAATCTAATTTAACAATATGCAATTGTATTCTAATGAATAGAAATATCTAATTCTAAAACTAACTTGGGATTTAACCTTTCAGTTATGCAATCTAAAATAATTTCTAACAACAATTGGTAATAAATATCATTCAATTGCTATGAGAAAAGAATTCAATAAAAATGAACCATTTCATATAAAAAGTTAGCCGAAACAATTGTGAGAAACATATCGCATAATAAGTCATTCATACATTAAGCATAAATAGAATAGTCATCACTGTACATAAGTGGCAAATGATAACTCAAACATTCAAGCATTCATATATAAATAACTGAACATAAATATCGCCTTAACACATAAGCAGAAATCAACAAGAGATAAAAGTACCATTGATAACAAGTTCTACTCATGAGCTTCAGCAATGATGATTTATCTCTTCCTAATTCAACATCTACTAAGAGTACAAAAGTGCATTTTAGTAGTAGACATTAAACACAAATATCAATAAATCTTGTTCCATTCATTTCATCAAAACCTCCTCCGAGGGTGCATAAGTGCATGTTCTGAGGAAACGTTTTTGACAACTTTCAGGACCCTTCTCTAAATGCATGAGAGGGGTTGAAATACTACTAGCTAAATGCTAAAAATAGTCTATTACAAAAATATAGGAGGAGGTTTAAATGACCATCCTCATCTAAGGCAAAAATAAATCAAAACTAAAACTAAAACTAAAACTAAAACTAAATCTGGAAATTAACTATCTATGTATCTGTTCTCTGAGGTCGCAAGCATTCAACATCGGCTTGAGGAGAGTTGGTTGGCCGACCTCCGATTTTAGTTGCCTTGCGAAAACAGAATCGGCAAGTGCTGGCACTATCTTCTCGGAAGAATTCGTAAGGCATTTGAGAGTCATGCATTCACTGTGTGGTTTAACCAAGTATTTCCAGTAAGAATCCCAATTTCAACTTGGTTAACTTCTTGATGGACTCTTCTCTTTCCTCAGCCTTTTGTCTCTAGCTTGTTTGTAGATGCTAAATCAAATGATCAGAAATTTACATACCACTTAAGGATATCCCTGATAAATACCACTGGTTTTTAGAGCTTGGGTTTTGCCTTTAGACTTTAGCACTTTTTCCTACAATTTTCCGGGCTTACAGGCTTGACTGAGTGATCAGAGGCTTTCCTTCTCAAGGGGTTTTTCCCAGCGATGCGCTATTAGCGCTAATCTTGCATTGGAAACTACCTCCGTTTCTCGATCCGGGCTTCCTTGGTGATAGTTTTCGCCTCTTGCGCATTTTTGTTAGAGGATATATAAACCTTAAAATTTGTGGAGTGAACGACCCAATGAGTTCTTGGCTCTGAGTCTTAAATTTTCTGTCTGTTATATTAGCACCATTCAGTACCCATTTGACCATGTTTGTGTATGGAAGAATATTGGGTCTTGCCGCTATCCGGCGCAAGAATGAACATGCAAGTTCTGGAATTGACGCCTCAGATGACCCGTGTGAGTCTGTAGTTGCTTTAACCTCCATTACTCTGGGATTTTCTTCTTCAAGTAGACTGTACATTTCTTCCCAACTAGTTATGCCGACGTCTCTATTACAGGTGGTGTCTGTGTATAAGTGCGTCATTTCTTTGTCTTAAGAAATCAGAGCTTTTCCCTTCTTTCCCATTATACTCTGAACACTGTTACGTATACCTTTCTACTTTCCGCTCCTGCAATTTACAAATAAGGAAAGAGTAATGATAAGAAATAAGGTGATGGCAAAGCTTTTAATGTTGAAATCATATAAAATATACCACGCTACGTGAAATGACCTTTCGATCAGATCCAAACCTTATCTCATTAATGATCATCAACTAACTCATTAAATTAACATTAATGCGCATAACTTGGCATCCAATTACGAAAAAAAACTTTTTTGAATGATGAGCCCTGCAGATCTGTGATAAAGCGATTTGCTTCGCAATATTGCTAATCCATTGTGTTTAACAATCATCTATCACCACATGTTTCTGCGAGATGCGATTTGCGAGAAGCATTATCGCATATCGCTGGGTTGAAGTATTTTACCTTAAGTGATACTTGAGGCATATGAAAACTGTGACGCGCGATGAGCTTCTTTAGTGTGCGATCTCGCATCGCGATTTCACAATCTTAGTAGTTTTCTTATATGGTGTCATCCATTACCTTTTTGCGATGCGATGCTTTATTATTGGGAGAACGATTTTGTTCAAACTTATCATAAAACTTAAGTCCTTTTGGATTTTTGCGGATGTTCTCCCTAGTTTATGATAGTAAGATTTATTCAAAAAGGGAATATAAGTGCTAATTTATTTTTTATTTTTTATTTTTTTTTAGAGAAGGATCCCCACTTATTTGGTATTAGTAATAAAACTAAATAAGAAAGGGGGTTGCTGCTGGCCACAATCGGAACAAATTAGAAGATCGCTACGCCACACTTCTAATAGGTGTCGAGGAGCACATTGTAGAACTGAAGATATTGGCACTGACGGTTTGACAACCAGTGCAGGCAGAGGAAAATATTGGAGAGGAAAGACCAATAGAGCCTACACTTACAGCGCGGATAAAACTAATACCTTCTGAAGCCTTACAGTTTGACCCCACCAAGGTATAACAGCAGGCCAAAGAGTGGAGGTATGTGAACATGAACATCACAACAGTACCACTTCAACAATTACACAAGTTGCATCTAGAGATCATAGAGGAGTTAAAGTTGTGAAAACAACACACTTCACAGTTAAACATTTAGGTAGAGAGAGAGTGAGCTTCGTTGCAGCAGAAGTGCGATCAGGTGATCCAGGAGAGGGATCAGGAAGTACAACAACAACAGAAGCTAAAGGAGGTGGTTGAAGCAACATGCTGCTAGATTCGAGACATTGATGTCTGAGAAGAGGAAACAATGGAGTACAAGGTCGCGAATCTCAGCCTTGTAGTAAAAGGATAAAAGGATAAGATCGTTGATGTACAATTTACATATAAGATGAATATCAATGAGCTACAGATGAAGCTTCAGCCAACCACACCACAAGAAGTGTGAGAGTAGAGGGAGGCCGACCTGAAGGTTGCAATGGTCGGCATCTCCGCATCAATGGAAGATTGTAGGAATTTATTAGATGAGAGCTTACAGATTTGGACTTCACTGCAGGAAGATCCAAATGCGCTGAAGCTATAAGAGGATATTCAAGAGAAGCAACAATAGTTGGAGGCGATTTAGGCAACTATGAGAACCTTACCAGTCTCACAGAAGTCCACAAACAATGAGGGAAATGCCCTCCAGAGGAAGATAGAGGAGTTCAGGAAGGAAGAGCAGGCTCTAAAAGAGATAACTCATCCATGGCAGGATGATTCTCTCCAACTGTCCCAAGTAGTGAATGAGAAGCTTCAAGAGCTTTAAGAGAGAGAGAAAACAATGATGCAGAAGGCTACAAAACCTGTGACAGAAGCATTGCTAGAGGAAGTGTGCAATGAAGAGAAATAAGTCACAGACATTCTGCAACAGTTCTACATTGACTACAACAACATTGCAACGAATATCGGGGGAAAATTGGCTGAGTGACTTGGGATGAGTCACATATCAGTGTTGGGGGCCTGTTGGGCGTAGCCTAACTTGGCCTAGATATTGGCAAAGACTCCGCATTTTTTGGTGCAGTGGAGCGCGAAGTGGACCACTCAGTGCAACATTTTGAATATACCATGCTATTTCCTAAGGGCTTCAGGGTGGGTCAAAGCCCCTCATTTTTGTAAAAGCACGTGAATTTTTAAGGGATAAATGGTTTTGGGACCATAGTTGCTTGTTTTTTGGGACCATAGGGTAAAATTATAAGAAGAGAATAATCAAAATTATCTAGATCAGTGTTATGGGAAAATGATTGTGATCCATAATTTGGTAGAGAAGGCAAGGCTCTGCAACTGAGTGCATAGAGGCCTGAATTTGCAGCTGAGTGCATAGACAGCTTGTAACTTAGTGCGCAGGCCAAGAACTGTCTGTTGTTCAAAGATTTATTATATTAAGCAACAGTTCTTGTGGACATAGCCCTACACTGGGTGAGCCACGGTAAATTGGTGTTTTAATGTGTATATTTCTTATTATCTGTTGTAGAGTAGTAGTTATTACAGTTTCATTTTACTTCAACATAGTGATGGTTTATATGTCATGTCTAAGTTATTGATCTAATGCAGCGAAGTGATTTATAAGTACTAAGAATAAGATAACATAATAATAACACATCTCCAAATCCCTCAAGGCTACATAAACTTGGTTTTTCATCCTCCCATATTCAATCCTAGTGAGACTGCGATGTTCTTGTAGGTCACTGCCAAAAGGGCCAGTGATTGAGAGTTTTGTTGATGCGCAATATAGATTGAACAAAGGTAAGCCAAAACCAAGCCAACAAATGGTTCCATTGCTGGGAACAAGTTCTATTTGAAGGATATGTGGATGTGTTACCTGTTGAAGAAGGAGATTCAAGACTAGATAGAACTAAGAGAGTGATAATTTCTGGATCAAGAAAACAAAAACCCTTGTCTGACATCTGAAGCTTGGTTACATAAGTATATCTTTGTAGATCAATACGAGCTTTTATTTGCTTCATTTCCTATCGAGTTGTACAAGTGGATATCGAGGTTGACTGAAAGGAAGAATTGTTTAAAAGGTTAAGAACCTACAGTGTGGACTCCTAAACTAATATAATGACTCAAGAGCGCTGACAATAGGATTTCAAGAGCTGTCGATTTCTGGATTGATATCATCTTGGGAGGATTCATTACTGAGTTTTTCGTAGACCCGACCGTGTCCTACAGTGAAGCTGAAGCACATTGAAAGGAAGATTCTTCAAAGGACCGTGAGGTAATTATTTAAAATCTCTGAAACTTTGGATTAAGATGCTTCTGTGTGAAAGGGAGTTTTACATATGAAATCATATTGCTAGTTTACTTATGTTTGGAATAAGAGAGAATAAATTTGAGCAATAGATTAGAGTAACATGAAGTGGAAAGAGATATAGAGTAGACACTATAAATATATCTTATGGACAAGACCCGAAGATCTTTGTATAGACTGATTACAATCCTCTTTTAACCGAATCAGAAAGTGAAAGAGAAGAAATCCACCCTGATAACCCCCAAGTAACTTCGCAGTATTCACCCTCCCAGCCTGAGAGTTCACAGAAGCCAAAATCTAGTAATAGCCAGGGGTGTTTTTTGCTTTCCCCTCCCTACCCCTCCTAGCCCCATCCCCCTCCCCTTACTCCTGGACCCTCTCCCCCTCCCCCTTCAAGAAGAAGTATGGTTGATGATATTAAGCTACCCATTTTCAAAGGAACTGGATTGGAGGATCCAAAAAAATTTGGTTTTTATGTGAAGTTGTATGGACAACAAAGAAGATCAACAATGAGAATATAAAGAAATAACAACTCGTTACGATGTTCTGAGATAGAGAATTGACATCGTATATGAAGTATTCAAATAATTAGAACAAAACATTTGTAGATATTAAAACAACACTCATAAAATAGTTTAAGAAGCCGAAATTTGAGTCGCAGTGCATCACCGAGTTGAAACAGATCAAACAGAAACCTATTGAGTTTGTTTGGGAGTTTGATCAAATATTTAAGGTGTTATTGGATCAAGTGAGCTTCAACATAGCTCTGCAGAAACATCAAGAATGTTTTATAGCTATGTGGCTATCGCATATCAGATTACCATTGATGCATCAAAAGATAGAAAGTCAAGCTGAAACTCTACAGATTGCAATCAAATTGGAAGCTTCGCCTATAGGAGATACTAATGTAGGAATGCAACAGATTCAGAATTAGTTGGTGAACCTAACCCTACGAATACAAGAAATCAAGAAAAGCAAATAAATTAGAGATTAAGTATGGTGTACGAAGTAAAATTCAGAGGGCCATTCTAAAGAACAGTGCCCTATATTCAGAAATTACATGGCTAGTGGGACACCAAATCCCTTGAATGTAGGATCCGACCTGTGGTACGAAATATGTAAGACTAGAGGCCAACATCATTCATAATACTGTTACTTTTTACATAAATATGTACAGACTCCGAGGAATCTATATTGAAAATTTTGTAAATCAGTAGGACATGATGAGAATAATGTCGGGCTTACGAACTAATGATGGAGCGTGGTGTTGACGCTTATAGAATGCAAGAAGAATAGCGTGGACATGAGGAAAATGGACAGTACGGTGGTCAAGGAGGTTACTAAGGAAGAGTTCGAGGTGGTGGAGATGGTCGAGGATGTGGACACATCATTTTCTATAACTGCGGCCAACCAGGTCATTTTGCGGGAGACTGCTAGAACCCCACAACAACATGTAAGTACTATAAATCCTTTGACCATGTAATTGAAGAATGTCCTGTAATTATGGCGAAGATGCAATAAAAAAAGGAATCAACAGCTGATACAAAAGACCAAATGATGATTTTTGAATGGAGGACCGATGAACCTCGAATTAGTATTGTCACTAGAAGTGGAGTTGCGACTAGTAGTGATAAAGTGGATAAAAAGAAAAAAATTGAAAGTGCATGGGTCAAAAAGACTACTGAGGAAGTTCCTCTTTATTATATGCAGAAATAAAAAGAAGTATTTATGGAAGAAAATCAAAGCTTTATGGATGTTGGAGCTTTGACCTCTCATGCACAACCAAAGCTCGATCATAAAGTAACTGTGACGTGTCATCAGCTTCGAAACAGGATAGAACTCCGACATAAGATCGAGCTTTGACAACAAGACTAGGATTCAATAAATCAAGTAGGTATTTTAAAATCTTTTCTGCATACTTGTATGAAATTTTTAAGAGATCAAAAGGTTGTAGAAGGGATTTAAGAGTTGATAGATTCATGTGCATCCAAAGAAACATTGCGAAGTGAGATGCGTAGTCAATAATTTGCATTGATAGAAGAGAATCGAAAGAGAGATGAGGCTTAGTGTGCATATTGGATAGTATGAGATGGATCAAATTATTATGGATCTGGGATTTGATGCCAATGTCTTGACGAAGAAGACGTGGGAATTAATGGGTAAACCGAAGCTACAGTGGTCACCTATTCAGTTAAGGATGGAAAATTAACAAAAGATCTTCCCTCTGGGAAGACTACCATGTGTCACTGTGGATATTGAAGGAGTTCGCACTACTGCTGATTTTGAAGTAATAGAGATCGTCGATGACAATAACCCTTATCATGCATTGCTTGTAATTAACTAGGCATTTGACAATATGGCCATAATTAATCTGAAGAAAAGACAAATGATATTTAAAGGAAACAATATGAGAGTATTTGTTCCCTTGGATCCAACATAAGGAGTAACTTATATAGAACCAGTCATAGAGGAATACTATGCAACTGACATAGACAATATCCGTGAAATGACAATGAAGAAACATGATTGTGTTAACCTGTTGTGGTAAAAACACAACACCCCCCATTATTGACGCGTCCGCTTCTAATAATGGGGACCCTTTCTATAAAAATTCTGGCTAAGCATCTTTTTGATTTTTATTTTAGTTAATTGCCCTACGTTTTCGTTAATTTTTAGTTTTCTTTGGATTCTTGTTTTGATTGCTTTGTTAGAATCGATTTTTTATAAGCTTCCCATTGACGCTTGTTTCGCCTCATTTGGTCAACTAGTTTGAAAATGGCACTCCTTTGAAGTCTCATCATTTATCTAGTCTGGGTTAAAAATGTATAAAATGTACAATATTGCATTTTGTAAATAAATTAGTTCAATAAGGCATTCATTTTAAATATTAACCCGTAGCAAGTTTTTACCAACATTTTTCATTTTTTAGTCATGCAGCCAAATTATTAATTATCGAGATTTAAGAAATTTATTCCAATTTCCAAATCAAATAATAATCTCAAAAATCTAAACATTCAAGTGGCTGTAGTTTATTTTTCATTTATTTTCCTAGTGGCTATAGTTTAGAAACTTATGTTCATAAAAATAAAACAAAAATAAAAATTTAAAGTTTAAAAATAAATTTTAAATAATTAAATTAATTAAATATATAAAATATAATTAATTAAAATAAATTAAAATTTAAAACGAAAAAAATATAATAAAATTGTTTGATCGTGGACTTTTTATCGCATCGCAAGTCTTATTCGCAACACATTTTCAAAACCCCAATGCGATATCGGGTCGCAAGTTTTGTTAGCAACATATTTTAAAAAAAAATCTCATAAGCCACCCCGATGCGATTTCGCATCGGGATTTCGCATTGTTTTAAAAAAGTCCCCGACACCTCCATACTCCTGATCGCCGATGCGATAAGGCAAACATTCGTTTTACGCTCATGGGTTAATTCAATTGTTTTTTTTGAAATGGTTTACGTTACCATATCACGGCACTTTAAAGATTTATGTGAGCATGAGGTCTATGTTATATTTTTAAACCCATTCAAATCATAGTTAAAATGAATGAAATAAAGGTGGAGGATAGTTTGTATTTTGTTTTTTTTTTATATATATTAATTTAAATATTAATATTTAGATAATTAATTTTATATTAATTAATGTATGTAATATATTGTATTAATTAAAATAATTAATAACATGTAATATATTATTTAATTAATAAATTTTAAATTAATTATATTAATTAATTTATAACAGTTAATTAATTGATTATTTAAATTTAAATATCATTAGATTAATTAGTTTTTTTAAGTTAAATTTAATTCGTTTATGAAATAGTTTAATTAAATTAAGTTAGTTCAATAATAAATAGTTTATTAAATAATTAGTTTAGTTTATAATTAACAATTAAATTAGAATTAATTAGAGACTAATTTAGGATTAGTTTTTAATTACAATTTTTTAGCCCAGCAACAGAATTTCCAGATTCATGCCAGATTTGACTCCCCAACTTTGGAAGCTCATAGAATGAGTTATACTTGGCCAAATGAGGCCCAGGACGGCTCATTGGAAAGATAAAATCAAGGAGAACATTTTGGAGGAGGTTTTACCAACAGATTTAATCATTTATTGGTCCAAAAATCAGACAGAAGATCAGGTTCCGAATTTTAAAAAACAAAATCAATTTTCTGAGTTATTTTTTTTAATTTCATTTGTCCAAAGCCTCTTCTAATTGCAGATCCATTGGTCAATGATATCCTTTGCCAATCAAATCATTCCAAACATCAATACAGAGCTTATATTTTATTTTCAATTATTTATTTAAAAAGAATTTGATTGGGTTTGATTTAATTGCCAGAAATGATATTTTGATTGCATTTTAATTTATTTTGATTTCTTTTGCAGGAAAACAGTGGAAAAGATATGGAGAAAAGGATTTCAAGCAATGAGAATGCTCCAGCAATGGAAGATCAGAATTAGGAGCAAGTAAAATTATATTTGGCAGATTTCTCTTCAACAAACTCTCCTCTCCAAAATTCCTTCACAAATATTATAAATAACAGATTGCAGAATGTAAAAGGCGCGGCTCTCCTCTGCAATTTTAGACTTCTAAAAGCACTATTGTAATTGGAATTTAGAGTTGTAGGAGGGATGGGTGAAAAATCTCAGATCTGGGGATTATTGAGGATTTTCCTTTTGTATCTTGAATTATGTATAAGGGGCAGAGTTTGCACTATTGTGGCTCTAGTTTTGAAGGCAGAAGTTCAAGCAATGTAAAGGGCTGTTGGAGACCAAGGACAGAGAAATGGATGCAATAAATTGGTATTTCTAATACTACTGTTCCAAATATCAGTTTTAATTTTGTGGTGACAGGGATGTCTCATTTTATTCATGTTTGTGCACTATTGTCAATATGGGTAATTTGTCTCAATCTTGTTATTATGTACTCTGTTTTTTATGGATTAATTTCTCATTTTTGAGTAACTACTTACTCTGAAATCTGTCTTATGAAACCAATTTATTGAATGGTAATGTGTTGTGAACTATTTCCACATATCATTATTCAATTATTGGATTTATTGATTTGATAATCAATATCACTTTTGTGAACTACTTCCTGGAATGTTATTGGTTTATTATTTCAAGTTTTAAGGTCTCAATAGAATGTGTTTTGGTAACCATAATATCAGTTAATTGAACTACTTCATTAACTTGATATTCATTATAAACAAGACATATTTAAATCCCAATATTTTGATTATCTTGCTCTTAGTTGGGTTAGATCTATATCTGCCTAATTAAGATAGGATTTAGATTAGTTTCTTTTGCTTGTATCATAGAATAAGCTTGGATTTAGAGTAAATTCTACATTCTTTTAAGTCCTCTCCTCAAAGAGGCAAAACTTTAACTGTGGCTTGGCTGAACCCAAATCAGCTTAAGGGTCACTCTCTTGCCTGATCAGAAAGAAGAAGTGATATGATGTCCCTGTCTATTGGTAGTTAAAGATACATTATAAACCAATAGCAATAGGGAGAAGGTAACTGGACCTAGTTGAACAGTCAGAGCCACCACACCAAACGGAAAAGGAGCTGCTTTTAAGGTCCGGACTGGGTGGTTATCCCCCAATGTTGTTGCAGCGATTTTCGAGGCATCAACAAGTAGTTATGTATTTTTCTGTGGGGAATTCACTACCATTTATTCTAAATTTATGTTGCAAGTGGAGAATATTGTTTTTCCACAACAAATTCTATCCTTTATAATTAGTTGAAAGCTAACTACTAGCTTTAATGATTTCATTTTCATGTCTCATAGTACCTTATTTATACTGTTCAATTTTAAAAGTATACTTTCTATCATAGTGATTTATTTGTAATGTCAATAGATTGTTGTAAATAAATCAAAGAATTTTTGTTATACTTTTATTGTTTTTTACTTATTTCAATGTTAAACCATTGGTATGAAATGCATAAATAATCTAGTTTAGCATATAATCACGCTCTTTGTAAGATGTTGATAATTTTCTTCAATGAGAAAATCAAACAATATTATTTCTTATTGTACCCGGATGCGGGTGTCCGAACAGCAATAAATGGTTGTTAATAGCCCGCCTCGCGGAGAGGACAGCAGGCAGATGATAAGGCCGGAGGATACAGGTTCATACGTCGTCAACAATGAAAGACATTCATTGTCATTTAACTCCTCATCCGTCCCAAGGTAAGAGTTATGGAGATAATAGGATGAAGCAGAGCGTTGCAGGAACATTCTCCCTTGCTCAGAGCCAGCTGCAGGCTGAGAAGGAGGACGGAGACCACGGGAAGCACAAGCCTCTCCATGTAGTCGCGCATGAACCTATTAATGTTTCTGTTGTGTGCATCCCCCTGAAGGAAGCAGCGGAAATTGGAAGGGAAATACGCTCAGGGGAGGAGCAGCTCAGTGGCATTAATAGATACCAGGTTGAGGAACGGGTTAGTGGAATTTTCATTATTGGGTCTGCTCGGGACTCCTTCCAGACGAAAAACAGTCCCCAAACTGCTTCAAAGCCTCCACTGTCCTTACGCTCTCTCGCAGCTATCAAGAAAATCCTTACGGCGCCACGTTTAAGAGCCACTCCTCGACGAGGGCGACACAGTGGACAGCGAGGTGGTGATGGTGGGAGAGGCCGCCATAGCCCTCGCCGAATTTCTCCCTTAGCTCAGGCTTCGCCACATTCTAACAGATCCGAAGAATCGGAGCAATTCATATGCAACACAGTCCAATCTGCCCGGTTCCGTTACCGCCAACGCACAAACAAGCCCTTCATTTCGGCTCTGGTAATAGTAATCTTCTCTGAAGAAGATGAGGAAGAGGACAGCATGACGAATCCTTCAGCGGAACAGTCGCCTTCGCATCCGAATAGCTCCTCGCCAAGCAGAGGGATTGAGGATAGCTCTTATGCTCCGTCCTCGCAAAGCAAAATTGAGGAGGAAAGTGCTGTAGATCACACAGAGGAGCAGGCCGAAGTAATTCAGGAAATCGTTAGCTTGCAGGGAAAAGATAGTTTGGACTTGGCTCCAGAACAAGCAAAGAATTCTCCGGCGAGGGCAGAAGTAGGGCAGATCACTCCCCAGACACAAAGCAAGCACAAGGAGCCGGATATGCCCTTTAGCACTCTGCTGTATCCAAGGCTACCGCCGGGCATGAAGCTGGAAGACATTCCGCCTGGAATGGAGATTACCTGGGAACCCCTGGACAAGGACATCGGGAAAGGGTCTGCAAACATCAAGTAGCACACTCTGTTCAGTATGTTAAGTTTTTTTTTGCTCTATTTTGTTTCCTTGTCTGGGCTTTACCTGTTCGGTCTTCTTGGCGCGGTATTGGCGTTTGAAGTACACTTTGGCTCGTCTTCAAACTTTCTTATCTCTCCTTGCTTATGCTTAGTATCCTCTGTCTTGTAATGTTCTGCTTATGTCCACTGGAACAGTCAATTTTATAACATTTTTGAAAGAGAGGTGCACAGTCATCAATAGCACTCTCACTAGGAGAACAATTATCTTTGTCATATTTTTGCAAGAGAGTTGCATAGTCATCAGCGGCACTCTCAGAGGCTCAAACCTCTTGTATATATTTTTACATATTTTTTAATATAAATTAGTTTAGACTTTGCCGAGAAAAAAAAAAAATTATTTCTTATTGTAGTACATTGTTGTAAGCATATTGGAGTTTTCCCAAGTTATAAAAAAATGTCTTGATAAATAATAGGTTAAACACATGTTGTAGCGGATGCAACACCCTCCAAAATTTTGGCTGCATCTACTTTTAGAGACTTCCTTGTTTTTTCCATTGATGTTTGCAAACACTCGGGCTCATCCCATGGGCACGTGTCGAGTCTTTACACCCTCTTTGATTGACCATTCATTGGTTGTATTTTAGCATGTTGGTTGTAATGTCATGCTTGCAGTCATGTTCTGGCTATGTTAAAGGTTTGCCTTCGTGTGTACAAGTTGTATTTTCTATGTAAGCATTTGTCGCACTCACACACGAAGTTGTATGCAATGTCATGCAAGTGTCGTCGCGGTTGTTCAATGATCTATCTCAAGTGTCGCACTTGTCGCTCACACCCTTTGGTCAGTCACACTGAGCATATGTTCTCTTGCTGGTTCAAGGTGTTTTGTCATCAAGTCATATTGAGTGTGTGCTTACAAGGCCATGTATACACAAGTTCACTCACTCACACACTTAGTAATTTTACCAAAAATCTGTCGATCTGACCACCCTCCATCGACCAGACATCTACTAAGCTACAATGCGCAGTCTTAGACCTTAGTGACCAAGTAATGCTGCCCAAAATTATGGAGAGCTTGAGGCTGCCTCCCAGGTAGTCTGCATTGCGTAATCCTGGAATCGACTTGGTTGACTATCACCTAGAATAACACAAAAGTTGCCATAGAATCCATCTCAATCTACGCTGCCCACAAGCCAATCCATCAAGCCTCTCGCTGGTCAACCGGAGAGTTTGACCGGGCAGTGACCACAGGCTTAACTCCTCCAAAAATTTGCGCAGAAGCTATCAGCATGCCTACCTTTGCTTACTAGAGAAATTACATAGACAAGAGGGATAGGCACCCATTACCTGTCACCACACTGTCTATGAAAATTAAATAGTTCTGTGAGTCCGTCCCCCTGCCATCCAACCTGTTGCTTGTCCTGAAAATTTCGAAGTTTTCTTGGACTTTCCACCAACTACAAGACACCCCGCTCAGCCCAGAAACTACGTAGACATGTCCCGCATGCTTGCCTCCCAGTTCTGCGCATTTTTGGCAACCCTCTCTTAGCCTCCCCTGAAAATCTATGCTGTTTTCACTATTAGTTTCCTCTGCTACCTACACTGCCTTCCCAGGAAAAATTGTGTAGTTCTACCTCCTAGTTGAACCATGTCACAACTATTTTGCACTGCTCATCCAACCTCCCAGTGACCTCTGCACATTTTTTCTTGATAGTGCCTCAGGGCCTCGCATCCTAGCTTGACATTTACTCTGCGTTGTTTAAGAGCCTTGTCCTCTCTCGCGGTCACCTACACCTACAAATGAAAGACAATGCATGATGGTAGACTAGGGGATTTTTTTATTTGATGTCATCTCGTCATGATTGATTGCAGCTACAAGTACATATATGAGAGATGGCACAACAACGAATAGGATGAACAAGGAACACATGCTAGGAAACTTGTTCGCCAATAGATGAACACATGAAGCATGCCCAATACCAGTGAAGGGGATACTGCACATGCAACATCAAGCTACCCCCAATACCATCGAATACTTTGCACACCTTGCGATGCAGAGGTGAGGCTATGTTACACGAAGAGCACACTCATCATTCAACAGCACTGTAGCTCAACATGGACACCACCATCAGTGTGAACATACCAGCACTGTCATGTCGAGTCATGTCATGAGTCATCTCATCCACATCACTATTGTGTTCCATATTGTTGTAATCAATGTAATGTAACATGGAAGTCCAAGAGACCTACATACAAAGTTGAAGAGTCATGTATGTTAAACATTCATGAGGGAAGTCGAAGAGTTGCAAGGGTCTAGCTCATCCTTGAATATATACCCCTCATTTGTACATGCAAAATAATTTTCACCTTGGATCCTCTCGCATAACCTTGAGGGTATGTAGTCTTTTCTTGGAGGAGTGAGCAGTGGCTCCAATGCCCCGCTATCGAGGTTAGTGATGTAATGGTGTATAGATGTGTATTGGAACTTTCGCTTCATTCAGAAGCCTACTAATAGACCAACACATTTTCACAAATGTATTGTATTCATTTGTAAGATTATTCTTTGGACACTTGTAATGCATGTTCCTTTAACCTGTATTAAGACAATTGAGCTATTTCAATTGATTTAGTGCATATGTTGTTGGAAATTTTTTGTATTAGTTGTTAACATTATCTTTCCTGTGTGCACTATTCCACCGGAAACTCGACATAATCATTCTTGTAAACTTGTTATAACAACCGTCACACTCGTGTGGACTATTCCTCTAGGTGTTGTATATGCTATATGTTCACTTTGTGTTTGTGACAGTCGCATTCATGTGGACTACTCCATTGGAAGTTGCGCATGTCCTGCTATGTTGTGTGTCTCTAACAGAGTTGGGACTAGTCCCTTTTGACTTAAGACTCAGTTTCACCCTCTCCCTCTATAGTGAAAGAACTTTGACACAAGCAACACTAAGCACTCACGAGGCACATGAACCTTGTTGTTTGAAGACTAAGTATGCCACTCACATGTGCTGGCAAGAAGAGCTAAGGTATATCTTTAAGATAATGGAATCCGGACCATCATAACATATGGGACTTCTACACCAAATGGTGTGAGATATAATTGGGACTTCATATCGGGGAGATCCCCTGAATGTTGACAGGTCCAGCATTGTCAACATTTCTAGTGCTAGAAGGAGGGCCAAATGACAAGTTGAACCCATTACATCTGGTTTGAATATCTTACCAAATGGATCATACACAATTCATGCTCTCAGGGTATTTCTCTCATTTCTCCTGTTACACAGTAGTTTGTCATCGTTTTTCACCGTCCCTGTTACCCCTCTCCTGCACCTTGGAGACCACATTCCGGGACTTGTGAGAAGTGAAAAAACTTGAAACCACTTGCATTATTCACCTCTACGCATGAGCTTCATATGCCCTTAAGACATCTCCTACTCTTTGCCCTTAAAAACAACGCTTTTTACATTAGCGATGGTCCCCTGTGTTATGCCCGCGCCAATGGGGAAAATCCTATTGAAAGGGCGCGCCATTAGCGCTCTGTCCCAGATTCCCAATAGCGCCAACCATTTTAGGCAAAGTTTTGAACTAATCAAACCTCCGAAGGTTCTGTCCAACTCATTCACCAACTGACTCTAAGTTAAGTGAGGATGGTTTGGCTTCGAATCTCCTTGGATGGAAAGTAGTTTGCCGCCATTCCATGGAAGTTTCCAAGTGATGAAGCCAAATCCATTATTGTTGTGATTGACCTTATCTCGTCCTTTTCCTCTATACAAGCTTGTCTCCATGCCTTGAGCAAGCTAGTCTTAGTTTTTTAGTTCTGACTCTAGTGGCAATACTTGTGCTGAAGGGAAGATATCAAAAGATTGGAGCTGCAAGAAGCCTTCTTCGTATCCATAAGGCTTTACCCAAGTAAGGAGACTTTGTCACTAAAGAGAGAGAGAGAGCTTGTCCCTCACCCCTTCAAGCTTTTGCAAGACTTGTGTAGCTGAGCACCCAGCCAAAGGAGGACTTGACGTCAGGACGCTGGTTGTATTCTCCTTTGTTGATTATTAATAATAGATGACTATCATTTTGGTTCCATTCTCGTTGTACTTGTAATGGTTGATGTTGAATTATATCCTTCCTAACTGATGTATAATTGTATATATTAGATTTCACGCTTATGTTTGTGTTGTTCTCTTTGTGTGCAGGTGTCCATTCACGTGGATAGTGGAGGATTGTGACCGGCCAAGGCAAAGGAATGTGGGTGAAATCTCTTCTACAAACAGAAGCGTTGGATCTCAAGTAGGTCTTCATCACCTACCTTTTATTTGCAATTAGGAACTTGCGTGATAGAATTGTTTGATTGTTGCTAGACCTGTTCTGGGCTAGTAGGGATCGCCTCTATCTGTAGAGGGGATTTACCTCTCCAACAACTACCATCCAATGTTCATTTCCTGGATTGTTCATGTACTTGCTTAAAACTCCCACTGCATGTGCAATACCAGGCCTTGTGCAGACCATTGCATACATTAAGCTTCCAACTGTTGATGCATATGGAACTTTAGACATATAATCCATGTCTTCTTGGGTCTTTGGGCACATTTCCTTACTAAGTTTAAAATGGCTAGAAAAAGGTGTACTAACTGGTTTTTCATTGTCCATATTAAATCTTTTCAACACCTTTTGTATGTACTCATTCTGAGACAATGTTAGTTTGCAATTTTTCCTATCTCTAGTTATTCTCATACCAAGGATTTGTTTTGTAGCTCCAAAATCCTTCATTGCAAATGAATTTGCCAATTTTCTTTTGAGCACATTTATTTCCTGCATGTTAGACCTTGCAACAAGCATGTCACCCACATACAATAACAATATAATGTAGCTGCCATCATTTTTTTTGTTCAGACTAAACAAAATGATTAGAGTGACATCTAGTATAACCTTGTTCAGACATAAACTTGTCAAATTTTAGATACCACTGCCTTAGAGCCTGTTTTAAGCCATACAAACTCTTCTTCAACCTGCACACTAGTTTCTCCTTCCCTTTTACCTCATATCCTTGTGGGTGCTACATATATATCTCTTCCTCCAAATCCCCATGGAGAAAAGTTGTCTTTACATCTAACTGCTCAAGCTACAAATCTTCAACTGCTACTAGACTTAAAATAATTCTAATTGAAGTCATTTTAACAATGGAATAAAATATTTCATCAAAATCAATACCTTTCTTCTGTGCAAACCCCTTCACCACAAGTCTAGCTTTGTACCTCTGTTTTCCTCCATATTCTTCCTTCAACCTGTAAACCCATTTATTCTGCAATTTAGTTTTACTTGCAGGCAACCTGACTAAGTCCCAAGTCTGGTTATGTGTTAAAGAGTCCATCTCTTCTTCCATGGCTAGCTCCCACTTCTTCCTACTTTCAACCTGCATTGCTTCTTCATAACATTCGAGTTCACCAGAATCAGTCAACAATAAATATATAATGAAGGAGAGTATCGTTCAAGGGGTATACTTATCCTTGTAGATCTTCTAACACCACTTTCAGTTGTTTGGGGTGCCTGTTGTTGTTGTGGTGGTTGTTGTTGTTGTGGTTGTTGATTATTTTTATTTTTAGGCACCTTTACTTTTTCAATGATCTCATCAAGAACTATGTATTCCTTGTTTTCTTTTTCTTGTTTCTTTTCCTGCAACTAATTCTTATACAAGACCTTTTCATTGAATATTACAACTCTGATCCTAATGACTTTGTGATTTTCATAATCATATAAGCGATAACCAAAATCATTAACACCATATCCAATAAAGGTACATTTCTTTGATTTTGCCTCTAGCTTTGTTCTATTTTCTTTATTAATATGGACAAAGGCCTCACAACCAAAAGGCTTTAAAAAGGAGTAGTTTACCTTTTTACCTGTCCATGCTTCCTCTGGAACACCACTATCCAAGGAACTTGAAGGCTCTTTGTTTATTAGATAAACAATAGTATCTAAAGCATCTACCCACAATTGTAAAGGCAGTCCTACATGCAATCTCATGCACCTTGCACGCTCCATGATTGCTTTGTTCATCCTTTCTCACACACCATTTTCTTGTGGTGTTCTTGGAATCATCTTCTCTCTATGAATTCCATGCTCTGAATAGTACCTATCAAACTCTTTGCTGTAATATTCACCTCCATTTTCTGATTTGGGACACTTGAATTTCTTTCCTTTCTCAATCTCAACCAAAGCTTTCCATTTCTTGAAAGTATCAAATACATAAGATTTATTCTTAATACAATAAATCTAAGTTTTCCTAGTTGCATCATCAATAAAAGTACATAATAATGAGAGCCATCAAGAGATTATACTTGAGCAGGTCCCCATACATCTGTATGCACAAGCTCTAATTTTTCACTCTTCTTTTCTTTCCCAACTCTGAAAAGTCTGACTCTCTTCTGTTTTCCATAAATACAATTCTCACAGAAATCCAAATCAACATTCTTCAAACCTGGCAACAAATTCCTTGAGTGAAGAATCTTCATCCCTTTCTCACTCATGTGTTCGAGCCTATGATGCCATAATGCTGCATCTGCTCCTTTGGAAGTTAAAGCATTAACAGAGTTAGAAATACCATTGCATAAATACAATGTACCAACTTTTTCACCTTTTTCTATTACCAGGGCTCCTTTGGTGACCTTCCAAGCTTTATCTATGAAAGTTGTCAGACAACCTTCACCGCCTAACTGCCTTGTTGAAATCAAATGTTTCTTCAGATCTGGAACATGCCTTACCTACTTTAGTATCCATTAGTTTCCATTCTATCGTTTTACAAGAACCTTACCCATTCCAACAATTTTACAGGGTTTATCATCACCCAAACGGACTTGTCCAAAATTTGCTTGAACATAGTCATGAAAATAATTCTTATTAGGTGTGGCATGGGATGAGGCCCCTGAATCTACCAGGAATCAGTAATATTTTCGAAAGAAAGAATCAAAGCATATTGTAACACCTCACCTATCACATTTGCTTCATGATTTTTTTCTTGTTGCTTCTTTTCCCTTCCGAGATCTACAGTCTTTCTTTAGGTGTCCTTTCTTTCCACATTTACAGCACATTATCCCTAATCTAGACTTGGATCTACCTTTCCTTGACTTACTGCAATATCCTAAGCTCTTTCCTCTTTCCATTTTTCTTCCCCTAGACTCTACACTCAAAGCATTACCCGATGTCTCACTAGAGCCTTTCTGTCACATTTCCTCGCTAAGGATAGCACCAACAACATCATCAAACTTTAATGTACTAGATCCAGAAACAAAGTTACTAATGGCCATTACTAGACCATTCCAACTTTGTAGCAATGAGCACAAGAATAACAAAGCTCTAACTTCATCATCAAAGTTTACCTCTACAGAACTTAACTGACTTGTAATAGTATTAAAATAATTTAAATGGTTTGCAACAGATCCACCTTCTGACATCTTCATATTAAATAACAGTTTCATAAGAAATACCTTGTTTGAGGCCGAGGGTTTTTCATATAGTTTCACGAATGCCTTAATCAAACCCTCTGTCATTATTTCCTTCGAAATGTTGAAGCCGACCGACGTTGCGAGGCACAACCGTACTATTTTGAGTGCCTTTCTATCGAGAAGGTTCCAATATTCATCTGTCATACCCGTCGGCATCTTTGTTTTTCTGCCCAGTGGTAGGTACAAATCTTTCTGATACAGATAATCTTCCATCTGCATCTTCCACATTGAGAATTTTTGGCCATTAAATTTCTCGACCCTAAACTTATCATCTTCCACCATTGCTCCCACTCAAACCAGGAACCCTTCTTTCCTGCGAGTTTATCAGCCAAATAGACCTTCGACTCTAATACCAGTTGTTAGAAAATTATATATTACAAAGAAATGGAAAACATAGAATATTGCATAAATATAAACACATAAAACGCATAAAACCAAAGAGACACAGATATACGTGGTTCACCCAGTTTGGGCTACGTCTACCTCGAACATCCAGTCCTTCCTTTCTATTATCTAGCAAAATGAAGAGACACAATGTACAGTCGATTTGCTGTAATATCCTCTGTTTTCTCTCAAAGTATCACCTCTATGTTTCTCTCTCAGAGAATACATGTCTATTTCACAACCTCAATATAATGCCCTCATACAAAGAGAGGGGTTGCCTTCTAAGGAAAAAAAACCCTAAACTAAATATAATTTCTACCGTCAGATCATCTGCTTAATGAACGACCTAGATTGACTAGAAATTACTATAGTTTTACAAGGCAATTTACATCTATTTTTAGCTTCAGGGGCGCTGCCCCCGAAACCCCTGCTGGGGGACTGCTGGCCCCCGAATCCCCTAGTTGGGGGTGATTAGTGCCCCCAGGCCCCCGCGGGGGGGACAAGTCCCCCCCACACCCCCCTCGCATGGAGGGGTGTACAAACGTCCTGGGGTGTACATCTGGCTGAAACAAAGACCACTAAATAATCATGCTCCACACCCAACACAACTAGCATACACTAATAGATTGATGAAAGCAATATGAACAAGAAGAATAAAAACCAATGGTGCATAACATAATAAGTCTTCCTAGGGAAAGACACTACTCAAAACCCTGCCTATATGTATTGCATTAATTAGAAATATGAGTGAAGATACAAAGCTTGTTATCACTAGAACAATTCCTCACAAGTATGATCAACACTCTGCCTCACAAGCCCACTATTAGCCAACACTTAGCCAATTTCCAATGCTTTCCAAGCCCCTATTTCCTTGCACTCTTGGTCAAATACTTTGGATAAATAAAATATGCTCTACCCAACCTTGAGCTCAACCTGCACTATTATTTTCTATCCTTTGCTTGACTAACTTCCTTTGTCCAATACTTAGCCAAATTTCCAAGCCCCCGAGCTTCTAATTCCTTGAACAATTCCTCGGAATTAGCTCATATTTAAAGGGAAATCCTCACTCTATAATTGTGCAATCCAAACATAGGTCCTCTATTTATTGCATGCACTATTTGTACAACTCGGAAAATTATACAATGGATAGTACATTGTCCCTGCACTTTAGTCTCAATTAGGTCTTCCTCGAAACTAACATGCATGAGTTATTCTTGAGTGAATCTTCAGTTAGCTGGTGTGGCACTAAGGATGCATTGGTGCACAACACTACTAGACCTCTACTAATTCCTCCAATACTTAGAACTAGTTTAATTGATTATAACTCAGTTGAACTGAGTTATCTAATTACAACTCCAATAAAATCATCCTGAACCCCTAAAACTTAGGAATCCAATTACATGAATCCGTATAGATTTCCAACTCGAAATTCATAAGTTAAATAAGTCAACTTAACTTAGTTAAATATTACAAGTTTCTATGAGAAAATAATTACAATTTAATTCTCAATTTAATTCAAGGACAAATTAAATTGGAATTTCTAGATGTTATTTTTAACATTTCTTGTTTTTACTTTCAACATATTAGGTTACACATTGTTGATGAGAATGATATATAGAGTATGGTTGTTATATGCTAGTAACTTGATGATGAGAGTTATTACATTAAGATCTTGATGTTATATGTATCATGCTAAATTGGATTGGCCTATGCAGATGGTTAATGTTATGACATTTAGGTATGAGTTGACTTATCATGTCGCATGGTGTGGTACTAATCTATATCGATCACACATATGTGATTGCTATGCATAAATGATAATTGTTTATGAGTTAGGATGTGAACATGTTAGTTAGTGATTATTATTGATAGCATGATCTTTCTTGTGTTTGAGTTGATATGTTGTGGAGTTGTATCATGCTAATCTCATTTGATTGTGCAGACAAGATAACCTCCCCTAAGATATAGGAAGTTATGAGCTTGCTTATGTCTTATATCTGGTGCTTGATGATTTGATTATATGATATAGTTAATTTATTTAACATGGTATGTTGCAAGTTGGTGGAATGTTTGATGAATTTCATAATATGAGTATGTGTTCAAATGATATTGTTTTGAGTTGATTGTACTAATACATACGTGTTGAGACAATTGATATGTACTTGACTATAGTAGGTGATAGTTGTAGCATTATGTCTAGTGACTATGAGTTGACTATGGTCCTTGTAAAGGTTGATTTAAAATTGATAAATATGATTTTCTTGATATTTGGAACATGTGGTTAACATGTGTGAGCAGTTGTAGGGAAACATGCTAGGTGCTAGTGTGACAAGGTAACACTTGATGTGTTTTAAAACTAACAGTTGGGTGATGTGACAATACAGAGTATCACATGATTGCAACTAGGTAAAAAGGTAAAAGGAAGGAATTGGACAAGAATTCCTTTGGCTAGGTTTGGAAACCCTAGTTCCAAACCAATGAGTGTTTTGCATACATGAAGTCTTCTTGATCTTAATATTGTTTGACATTATGTAGATATGTGCTAGATTCATGAATATGTACTTGAAAGATATGTTATCTAGTCTCTAGTTATAGGTGGATCTATCAAGGAATTGGAATTCCATGAGAGATGACGTAGATGTGTTGAGTTGTAAGTAATCATACTTGACACAGCAAGGTAAGGTAACTAGTGTATTGTTATGTTTAGTTATGCACTAACATTATGTGTATATGGAAGTATGATGTAGGGATTTGTATGGCAAGAGAGATTGCCATGAATCTTGAAGAAGGATCAGGTTGATGTTTCCTTGGGAACCATGGGAATTTAGTCATGATGTCTATCGTTAGATTTTTTTTTTTTTTTTTCTCTATTGTGATTGTTGTGCTTGATTTGCGATTTTTCTTGTGTCTGGTGCATAGCTCTGCCACTTTCTTGTGGTATCATATTATTATTGGTTTTCATGGTTTTCTTCTTATTTTTTTCTTGGATTTCCTTTTATTTTTTGAGTCTGGGGAATTGGTTTTGGAAAGAGGAAATTTAATGGAGCTCAGGGAGATATGGGTGGTACCCAACATGTAATATAAGACTCAGATAAATCTTTGTGCATGATTAAGTGCACTGGAAGGTAAGACTATGACAGTCAGTTGGCATGGTTGGTCCATAGTGGTAAATAGATGGCAGCAGTACAGACATGTGAAAGGTAACTAGAAAAGCCAAAGTAAATGGATCTATGGTGTCAGATTCCTTGGATATGTTGGGAATGGTTATTGTCAATGTTAAGAATGTTGTGTAAAAATAAGGAATTTCTCTTAACCTAGACCTTACATTATATGGTAATTATCTTATGATCATGATTATGTTGATGTTTATATATCTATACATGTATGTATGTATGACATTATCTAACATAAAGATGATTGTTTTATGTTAATGATCATATATGCATATATCCATGTATCTATGTCACTATTTGATAGGGTCATCAAGAATTGTCCTTGTGGAGGAATGATTTCTTATGTAGGTGAATGACATGATGAGGTTCCTAGTCTTATGGGGAATCAATTGATAAGAGTAGTCATGACAAGTATAAAAGGTTAGTATCATATTGCTATGGGTTGATATTATGTGATTATATTATGTCTATGTTATACTGAGGGATACAACAACACAATGAAAGCAATGTGTTCTGTCACATGTTGGGACAATCATGGATAAGACATTGGAAGCAAGGTTGCTTGGTAAAGAAAATGTGGTTTTGGATGTGTGATATTATTGTTGTGCACATGTTCCATATGTGATATTATGTGCATGTAGTTTTTTGTGGATATTTCATATGTAGTGCTGGGTACATATGATGCTATGTACATGATGGATATGCAGTGCTATGTACATGTGGTGTTGCGTGCATATTGTACATGTGGCGCTATGTACATATGGTGTTATGTGCATGATTGTACAAGTGGTGTTGTGTGCATAGGGTGCTGTGTACATGTTGTACAAGTGGTGTTGTGTGCAGGTGGTGTTGTGTAAATGTCATGCATGTGGCACTGTGTACATATGGTGTCATGTACATGTCGTGTGCATGGTACTGTGTACATGTGGTACATATCGTAATGGTGTAGATACATGTATTGCATGGTGTCGTATGACGTGTGTAGTTGTATGTGTGTAATGCATACTATCTGTATGTGCACATGGTTGAGGAGAAGGCACTGGGTGTTTGTCGGGTGTGGCAACCAATTTGGAGTACATACAGAGTAAAGAAAAAGGTAGAAGCTAAGGATTGATTGAAGGATAAGTATCAATATTTTATTCGAATTTTATTATGTATGTGCTTTATGATTCCGGTCTATGATGATTACATGTGATATATGATTCTAGTTTGTGATGATTACATGTGATTTATGATGTTGATCTATGATGGTTGTGTTTTGATCTAACTTGATGTCATGTGTTTATACATGATGTTTTGATCAAACACTTAGTTTGAATTGTTGTGATAGGAAGTGAATAAGATTGAAAGTGTTCCTTATTGATGAACTACCAATGAGGTACGATTGGAGGTTATTTCAATTTATTTGAATCTATATGTGCTCGAAATAGGAATAAATGAACATGCTTGGTTGGGTGGTTGAAATCGATTGCAAGTATTGGCAGCAACAATAAAAGAAATTGGAACATGTAATGATATGTTGGTAAAGCACTTCAGGAATAAGGCCATTATGGGAAACAGGTACCCAATAGTGTCCATTGATTGCCATGAGCATGCTATGATCGGTATGATGGTTTTGAGCTAGATATATGCCTTGGTTTTGTATCTTCCAATGTGAGGAAGCCTTGCAAAGGGATGGATTTCTCGGGATAGTGGATTCTGGGGAACTATGAAGGTGAGTGACTGCACGAAAGGGGGTGATCAGATTTCTCAAGGGACTGTGTAATAGAGAAGGGAAGGTCATGGATATATTTGTTTTAGTCATGAACATTGCCAGATGTAATATTATGCACATTGGGAGTGTGCCCTAGAACAATGAGTCAATAATTGTTCACTGAGAGGACAAGTGGTGCAAGATTGTAGTGCTAGAAATTGGATGCAACTTTGACTATCACAATATATTCTGGAATTGCTGGGAAGGAGGATAATCCTGATGCCACTTTGCAAGGTGGAGATGTGATCCCTTGTATCCCTTGTTAATTGATACGGTAATTGTATCCTTTTATTTTTTGTTTTAGCAAATGTGCATATGTGTATATGTGGATATTGTAAATACTATACTGAGTTGTGTTATAAAGTTCTAGTGTGCAATATGGTTGTTATCTGGGCATGTTTTCATGATGTTTTTCTTTTGAGCAGGTCATTCATTGTAAATACTGCAATGAACTAAGTTACAAAGCTCCATGGGAAGCATGTTTGTTTTCAGTGGTTTTTCTAAGGTCTTGGGTGTGGTTTAACACCAAAATACAATGTTCCCCAAGGGGGAGGGTTATGAAACATCCCTAGTGAAAATTTCATGCAATAAAAGTTAATAAAGGAAAAATAAGACCACGAGCAAGGGACACGTATTCCAAGTTGAATGTTGGGAAAAGATATCTTAGTGGGTATCACTGGAAGTGTGTTTTGGCTAATGAAAATTGGAAAAGGCTAAGGAAAAGGAATTAAAAGGAAAAAAAAAAAGAATTTTTGGCACATTTATTTATGAAAATAAAGGAAAATAGGAGAAAAGGAAGGTAAAAGGTCACATGTTGTATGTGAGGAGGAAATTGAAGGAAAATAATGGAAAATGAAGAAATTAAAGGCCTCATTAATAAAAAAGGCTTATGAGGATCAGTGGGTAGGCTTAGTTAGTGAAGGTCTTGGCTCAAGATTAGTTAGTGTTAAGCTCTTGGCCAGTTCAAGTTTGGATCTCTCTAATTATTTTCTATCTCTCTCACTCTTGGTCACTTAGAGTTTTCTTGGAACACTCTAGTTTTGAAGGAAGGAAAAGCAGGATCAAACAGCTTCAACAGGAATACTTGTAGGTAACCTTTTGCATGTGTGATTTACTAGCTGGTTTTCACATGCATGACTTTGCATGGTAGGGTATGGTTCTCTTGCTTTCAGTGGCATGGTTTTGTTGTGTTATGACAATAGTTTTCATCCTAGCCTTGCCTTTTTTGAGATTCCATGGTATTGGGATGTTACTATTGTTTTTGAGCTTTTGTTTACTAGATGGATTTTAGAATCCGGGGTGGAGGTGGTCTCAATTTTAATTCCCAAAGGCCTATGAATCCATTGATCGATTTTGGCAGGATACATGACAAAGCCTAAGGGATAAGTCTCAATTTAGGGCCTACTAATTTGGTTTTGGATTGCAGTAAATATTGAGAGACTAGTCTCGATTTAGGGCCTAGTGATCCAAGATTAAACTGTGGTAAATCCAGAGAGACGTGGAGAAAAAAATTCCTCAAGGATAGTGATGGATTCTGGATGACATTCCAAGTTCGATTCGGTTTTGACCAAAGCATTGGGTTTTGTGTGATCACAGTTTGGTGAGGGTGGAGGTGGTTTAACCTATGGATCCCCTTGGTTGTTCTTGGATTGGTTTTTCAATGAGATCCCACATTCGTGCTTGGAATATGGCACAGGGATGACTAGTTGAAGAGAGATTTGGTTCAACCATGTCTATGGTTAGGTGGTACATGTAAGTCCCGAACCTAGACAGACTTTCCAATGATTAATAAAATCTAAGTTCTCTTACTTTTTCACTTTTTTATATGTGTATTTAATGGTTTTCATATCTTTGATATTTATATGGTTTTATGTTGGTTATAAGCATGGTTATATGACTAGTTCATGTCATGGTTATTTCATGTATTTACTTGTAATTGTTAAATAGATGAATGCAATACCTAATTGATGCTATAATAGTTCAATAGATAAGGTGGTGATCCTTTTGATTATGTTTCATAAGTGCTTTCCATAATTTATGTTCTGTCTTGTATCCTAGACTTGTAGGTTGCATTGATGCCAAGTGTTTGAGAGAATGTTAGTCCTGGTTGGGGATGCTTAGGCCTAGTCCTGAGGTTTATTTTTGATTTGATTATCTTGTTATCATGTCTTTGATGGATTCTTGAGGTTGTAACAAGTTCTATGTAGAGGTCAACATTCTGGGCTAGAAAAGTGCCCCAAATTAAGGGACGTTGGCACAAGTCCGCTGAAAAGAGTCTAGGGATGCTGGCACATAGGCCTGTGAGAGTGAATTTGGCTTATGGATGTTCTCATGCCTATAAAATAAGAGCGACCAAGGGTTAAAAGGAATAAAACATCAATGAGACTTAGGTATAAGATGTCTGAGTGGCTGACATGTCTCCTAAGGGTGTCGATGTTGATGTGGATGGGTTTGTTTGATATGTTCCATCGATTCCATTTCCTTAAGGTCATCAAAAAAGTTCAATCCCTTATATTGACCTATATCATCACATTTTTACCTCAACTGGTCGGTTTCTTAGGTGGACCTCGGGGGAGGGTGTGTTACAGTCTCAACAATCTTGAAGGGTCCAAATGATAAAGGATAAAATTTTCCATGTTTCCCTTTGTCTTCTCTTCTCACTTCCCACCTCAAAACTAGGTCTCCTAGATGGAGAGGTATATCTTTATCTTTCTTATCAAACAAATATTTCATTTTATTTTGGTAGTTGATTAACATGTGGTTTACCTTCTTTTTATTCTCCTAGAGCTCCACTAGTTGATTTATCCTTCGAGTCAGGGAATTTGGTTCTTCTTCCACATCTTGTAGTATCTTGGCAACCAACATAGAGATTTGTATAGGGAATATGGCTGCTTTCCCATAGACCAATTCAAAAGGATATTTCCCCATGGATCTTTTAGGAGTGACCCTGTTATCCCATAGGGAAAATTTTAATTGGGAGTCCCAATTTATCTGGATTTCTATAATTGATTTCTTCAAGATCCTCACCACCGTTTTGTCGGAAGATTCAACTAGTTTATTTTCTTGAGGATAGTAGGTAGTAGAGTAGCTAACTGTAATGGTGAATTTCTGACAGAAGTTGATAAATTTTGTAGACTTAAAAGCCGTAGCGTAATCAGTCACAATTTTCATAGGACAAACAAACATGGCCAAGAGATTTTCCTCCAAAAATATTATGACCACAATGTCAGTTTCATTTTGGGTTGGTATTTCTTCCACCAATTTTGTGAAATACTCTATGGCTGTGAGTATCCACTTGTGTTTGCTTCTTGAAAAGGGGTGTATCTCTCTGATAAAGTCCAGTCCCCATTACTTGAAATGCTCTTCTATACATACAAGGAATAATGGGAGTGGGGCTAATTTCTTCTTTTCAGCGAACATTTGGTACTACTGATAGGACCGAACATAAGAGTGAACTTCTCCAAATAGTTTAGGCCAATATAATCCCACTTTTAATATCTTATGCATAGTAGTCTTATATTTATAGTGTCCCCCACAAATGCCACGATGGAAATCATCCATTGCCCTCTGAGTTTCTTTTTCTACCAAAAAAAATAGTAGAATTCCAACCAGGTAATATAGTTTCCCAATGGATATAATAAAATTTTGGGCTTGTAATATTAATGCTCTATACTTGTATTTATCCATATTCACTAGGCACTGCAAGAATAGAAAATAGTGGATAACATCCTTATACTAGACAAATGTTTCATATTTGATACATTTTTTTGGATCGAGGTCTTGATCATCTATTGTTGTGTCCCCTCTTCATATTCTTCTATCAATAGGTTAATCACCAAGGCTTGGAAATTAGACTCTGATAATGTTTTGGCCAATCTCTATCCTTTGATGAGTTTAGTGGGCTTCATATCCATGTCATACTCTTGGATTTTGGTAATCCACTTACCTCTTTTTCTATCACTATCCCCTTGCACAAGGATGTCCTTAACAACCATCGTTGGAACATAAACTACAATTTTAGAGTGTAAAACATAAACTCTGAAGGCCTTCAAAGATTTGACCAGGGCATAAGCCTATTTTTCCAAGATATTATATTTCAATTCAGCCTCTCACAACACCTAGATGAAGAAGGTTATAGGCTACTCGTGGCCTTCCTTACTCTTCTGCAATAACACAACGACTATAGTATGAGGGAAGGAAAAAGAAAAAATATAAAATGGAATTGAATAATTATGGTTGACTAGAACAAGAGCTTCTACAAAATCTCTCTTGATCCTAGAGAAGGATTCCCGGGAATCTGGGCTCCACTTTACTTCCTTCTCCTTCTTCATTGCCTCCATGATGCCTTTCACTATCTCTGCATAATTAGGTATAAATATTTTCAAGAAGTTAATCCTTCCCAAGAACACTTGGACCTCCACTTTATTTATTGGTAGGGAAATGTGACTAATGGCTTCCACATGCTTAGGATTGATCTTCACCCCATCCTATGCTACTATATGCCCCAACAACTTACCTTCGTTCAGAGCGAACTGGGATTCCTTTGGATTTAGAGACCACCCGTACTTCTTGCATTTTTCAAAAGTGGGTTTCAAATGTTCAATATGCTCCTCATTAGTTTTAGATAAGACTATGATATCGTCTAGGTAGACCACTACGAATTTGTCTTGTTCTCCCACAAAAGCTATATGAATTTCCCTCTATAAGGTTGCTCCTGCATTTATAAGGTTGAATGGCATTCTTGCATACATGAATATCCTCCAAGTTGTAGCGAATGAAGTTTCCTTCTACTGATCAGGATGCATTGCTACCTAATTATACCTTGGAAATCTGTCCATCATCATTTGAGCTGAGCCGACTACCTTTTGTAATATATAGACCATTTTTGGAAATGGGTAATTGTCTTTCAATGAATCTCTATATAAGTTTCTAAAATTCACACATAGCCTTATCTCTCCATTATTTTTCCTGATAGGAACCACGTTTTCCACCCACTCTGAGTACCTCAATGGTACAATGATCTTGGCCTGTACCAACTTCCTCACTTCCTTAAGTAATCATCCATGTATCCAACATAATGTGTATCCATCAAATATGTATCTAGAAAACCATGAGCGCATGGTCATTTGTCAAGCTTTCTTGATACCATCAACAACAACAATCCTCAACGATGTGAGAGCCAAACACTATAGGAATCCTACATCATAACTGCACTATATGAATTTTATGCATCTTTGAAGGGATGACGACACCAACATAAAAGAAATGAGTGGCTCATCATCAAATAATGAAGTTGTATACTCAAGCTTTGTACTTCTTCTTGTCCTTATGAAGATCACCATGTAAGCGACATATATTTACTGCATGCATCATCAAAACGTCATCCACAATCATCCATAAATCTGATTTGAATAACAACTATGTAACCCCAAGCAATACAAGTATCATTTGAGATTTCATCATGGGAAACTCATAACCGTAACATAGCAAGATGTATCATTTAAACACTTTAGCCACATAAGCATCATCGTCATTGATTAGGTATCAAATAATTATAAACATAATGCCAACAGTTCTTTATTAGAAGCATATCATGTTCTCCCCTTGAACCTATTCCAGCTGTTCACTATCAATTCTGATCGTTGCATATATCAGTAAGAAATATCAAGGCATCATCATGAATTAGATATACATCAAGTCATCAAAAAAAACTTCTATATATTGTAGACATCAATCATTAAGACAAAAAAGATAATTGAAATGTTTGAATCCTATCAAATCATTTTTCTGAGTTTGTCCCACTGCTTCTTCATTAAACCATCATATACGTGACTGTGCATCTTCGAACTCACGTATATACGTGACTTGTCTTCACGAAACTTGTGTATGAGATTTAGAACATGAAGTTTCACACCTTCATCTCCACCTAAGTTTGTTATGTCTGTAAACTGTGCCATGCCACATTTTTCTTACTGTACTTCCTTCTTCTTCCATATCTTCAAGTGTGATGATGTTTTCTCCTTTTGGTATGGTGCCCAAAATTTTCTCCTGGATTCCTTTGCTATATGTCCAAACTTGTTACATGAAAAACATCTTACATGTTTCATATACCTTTTATAGCAGTCAATGGCTTTGTGACCTAACATATTGCAAGAAAAACAATATCCCCTAAAGTACCTGGAAGTTGATGATCTTTCTGTGTGATGGTCTTGAACCATTCTACTTCTGCATCTCACTACAACATGTCCAAAATTATGACATATACAACATTCAACATTATTCATTTGAGGAAATAACTAACTATCACTTCCACGGTTAGGAGTAAAAGAGTTTCTTTGAAGAATTTCTTTCCTTGGTTGTTGATGGGGTTGACCTCTCATATCCTTGTTGAGAATTTCAGATTTTGCATTACAGTTCCTCGCCTCATCTTGTGAGCTAGATTCACCTTCAACAGATTCATGAAACCAAGACCAGATTTGAGGGTAGGAGACCTTTGACTACTAACAATATCATCCAAAATCTTAGTACTATCTTGAAATCGTAAAAGCTTATACTTTTCTTCTAATTTACCTTTTAGTATATTTACCTCAACTTGATATTGCTCTTCCTTTTCAAGATACTGCTTCTTCATGATTTCTTCAGCTTTTTTTCCTTCTTCCACTTGTTTCCTTAATTCAATAACTTCATTTTCTTGTTCTTTAAGAGCTTGGAGTAGTTCTTCATTTTGCTTATTTTGTTTTTCAAGATCTTCTTTTAGAGAGAGGATCCTAGATTCAAGACTTTCATAGTAACTAGATCTATCTTTAAGTTTCTTGATTATTGTGCTCCTTTTATTTACTTCATTTCTTAATGATGTCACTTCATCCTTCAGTGTTTGACATTGATCTTCCTTTTCCTTGTACTGCTTCCTTAGTTTGTTTCCTTCCTCCAGTTGAGCTTTTAATCTGGTAGCTTCTTCTTTGAAGGCACACTCCCTTTTGTCCAATAGATCTTGTTGATCTCTAATTTTTTCTATGAGTTTTTTAAATTCTACCTCTATTTGATATCTTTCTCTTTCAACCATAAGAGCAAATTCAGCTGTTTCGCTATCACTTTCATGATCTTCAAATGAACAGAGAAATGTATCACTAGAGGATAACAAATTCATACCTAATAGTTCTTTTTCTTGTTCATCTTCATTCTGAGGTGATTCTAAATCTGAAGAGTTGCTTCCACATAATCCCCAATCGTCTCTCCCACTATCACAGTTCCTTTGATATGCCTCCTTCTTTTGAGGTGCTTTCTTCTTTCCCATTGTTTCTGTAGATCTCCTTTAAGCGATCAAGCTTCTGCCAAAGGACCTGCTCTAATACCAATCATTGGAAATAATACTGAGAGGGGGATGAATCAGTATTTACAAATCAATAACTTTTTCATTTCCATAATTAGATTTATATACGCTACTTCAGTGAAGGGAACTCGCGTGTGTACACAACTATTCTTAAGGCAACTAGCGTATATCCAATGAACTTATGATTTAGTTAATTCATCATATGTTGATCTTTAATTAGTGCATTAGTACTTTATTAAACATTAAATAGTAACCATGTGTAGTAATAATAGAATAAACCATCACAAATAAGCAACACACATGAACACAAATATTTAAGGTGGAAACCCAATGTGGGTGAAAACCACCTGTTGTTGTCATCTCTGCCTTCTTTTAATAATAAAACAATCTGTTTACAATCTTGTACTGGTACAGACTCATACCAGTACACAGGCGTCGACCTACCGAAGGTTACAAGCTTCTCTCATTCTCCATCTTCTAATGGAAGGGAGCTACAACCCGCTAGCTCTTGTACTAGCTAATATGTTTAATAGTATGTAGGCACTAGCCTACTGAAGGCTCCAACCTTCACTCATTTTCCAGCTACTACCGGAAGGGAGCTCCAACCCCCTGGCTCTTGTACTGGCTTATATGTTTACCCGTACGTAGGCGCCGACCTACAAAAGGCTACGACCTTCTCTCTTCCTCCAAGGACCATGATTCATATATTTGTAGACTAGATACTCCTGGAACACAACACCACAATCTAAAAGCCACATTTCATCAAATTTTCATACTGGACCCATCAACAACATTGAAGCTTAGAATCAATCACCATTGCAATACAACCATCAAATATATCTACATCAACCAATCATTGAAACTCAGTCATCAGTCTCTAAATTAACCAAACTCAATCAATCACTGACAACCTATTAACCTCTGACACAACAAAATCAACCATTCGTTGATACCTAATCAACTTCAACCAATCAAGTGGAACAGATCGATCACTGTAACTAGTACACAAATCTAAACCCAAAACACTGCATCATCATTCAAAACCAACTGTAACCTCAAAAACCATGCATCAAACTGTATATGCTACTTGGATGAATTAAAACTGTGTGTATACACTAATTCCTTTAGCCCAACCTCTGTATATCTCTAAAGGTACTGAATCATAAAACTTCTGAACCACAAACTGTACCAATCAGTGACATTCTAAAGATCTACTATCATATTATTGAGTTCTAAATAGATAGCTACAAGGATCACCCTTCCTTCTCAACCAATCAATCAGTCAGACTCAATTTCCTTATATATTTAGTTATACTTTCAGATCTAAGAATACATCATTAACAAATAGCTGTAAAACAATGGTACTAATCTCATAGATCAATCATCCTTGAAAATAAAGCTTTTCTCTTGCATATGCTACTTGGAAGAGCTGAACCAACATGTATACGCAACTTCACCAAAGCGAACCAGTGTATAGATCTACAAATACTTACTTATAACTTCGTTGCACTTCCTAACTTCAAACATACCTAGATCATCATATATAAAGGATAAAATATATGTTAGCAATCACATCTAGCCCATCCATTATTAGATCACATAATGATAAGTCATTATAATCCTAATCCATCATTAGATCTCATCACAATCAATCAATCTGAACATTTACAATATTGTCACCAGAATGCAATCACTAGAGCACAAAGCATAACTCAGAACTCTACATCAAAAACTAGAACCAACTACAACTTCAAAAATCATAGTTCATAAGGTATAAGCTAATTCGATGTGTTGAACCAGCGTGTATATGTGCTTTTACCAAAGCGAAACAACGTACATATCTACAAATACTAACTTAAAACCTCACAATTATTCTAGACTTTAGTCATACCCAGATCATAACATTTACAGAAAAAAACATGCATCGGTATTCAGATCTAGACTGTCCATTATCAAACCACATAATGATAATTCATTTCATGCTTTATGATGCCAAACCATCATCCATCATCAAACACATAGGTGCATCCTTAGTTCAGATCAAGCAAAGCATTAGAAGCTCATAACCTGCATATATGATGATTCAGGAGCATCTAGGCCTAGCCAACAATGTGATGGTGTGGTCATATGTTGTGGCTAATGAGAGTTTGGAGGAAGAATTGGTTATTTAAATTTATTAATTGCAAAGTATGTAAGCAGTCAATTGTTGCCTAATTCTGAATAGAATTGAGCATAAGTGGCAAGTGATCCTTCGTGCGTGGAGACCAAGCCAAGTAGTTAGATTGATTAGGTAGGGAAGGATTTTATTTCTAAATATATTGTGAAGTCCTTTAGTTGTGGAAGGAGATTGTTAGATAGGATGTATATGTATTTTCCTTTCTTTTCTGGAAAGAGGATTCGAGAGGATTCAAGATGGGATTGTAAGCCTATGGGTAGAGTAGCGAAAACAAAGGCTCTAATTAGAAGAATCAGACTAGAGAGGGGCAGAGAGCCTCAAGATATAATTATGTGTTTATGTTTATATACAGAGAGTTTATTTTGAGTGTGGAACTATGTATTTATGCAATTTTTGAGTTATGTTGTGTATATATGTGTAGATAGCTAAAATCCCATTTGCAGGCATGTTCATCGACCATCGATCACTGTAGGATCGATGGTGATCCATTGATTAAATGAATGATTGCTACCCTTAACTATTATGGAGTGATGTTGTGTATAGACAGAGTTTGGTGGCAAAACTATGTTTCAATGGAGAAAAGCATCGAAGGCGAGCGAGATTAAGTTAAGGAGGAAATGGACGAGAAGTCTCAGGAACCATTGGATTGATATGATCAATGGACATGATCATATCATGGAGACAGAGGAAATGATATTGCATCAGTGGATTAATACACAAAGGTGTTATTTCAGGTGAAGCAAAAGTGATAAGTGGTAATGTTGCGTGACAGCTCGATTCCACTGACTGAGCGACATGTAGTAGTGTGGAGAGAGAGAAAACCACTTTTTTTTGGCCAGTATTCTCTATGCTACTTGTCCACCCGAAATCATTGTGGATCTTCGGATCCACTGGGCGTAGATCAACAGTGGAGGACTATTGAGCAAGTCTATTGATCGGGAGGAAGAATAGCCATTAGAGGTCAGGGCAATTGGAGGCTTCACTAATCGGAGATCGGAGGAGGAGTACATAGTGAGAAAGGCTTTGGACCTCAACAGACCCGATGGAGTTTTGAATGCGGTTTCATAAATTTTAAGATCCGGCCTAAGTGTTTGTGGTCAGATTTCTTTGTATTTCTATGTATTATGATATTGTGTGTCAGGGATAAATGTGATAGCAATATTGCGATAAGCCAATGGCAAAGGGGCGATGAGTAGACCTAAGGGATTTATAGATGTGGGTGAATTGGTTTTGAAGTCTGGCCTTAAGGTTTAACGCAATTTTTTTCATGTATTCCCATGTATTTCAATAAAGTGGCATGGTCCCAGGGTTTTAAAGGAAAAGACATATAGATTAATGCTTCTGATAATATTTTGAGGGTGTGGCCCACGACTGATAAATGGTTAACAAAGGGGTTTATTGCCTTAGTGCGATTTTAACCCCATCATATGATCTAACACTTCATAAGATATTCAATACTTGCACACCTTGGCCTAATGATCTTCTCCTCCTTATATAGTTTTAGGTCTTTCTCAATACCTTGGACCAAAACCACTTAGGACCAATACCTTGGATCAAATACCTAGGGTCAGTACCTTAGGCCAAAAACTTGGTTTTCCAACATGTACGCGCTTTTTCTCCTATGAAGGTGCGTGTATATGTATACACTCCTTTTGTTCTATTAACCCACGTGTATATTCTCCTTTTGTACAGTGAACCCACGTATACAACTTAACATACCTGAAAATGTCCTTTTTATTCAACTTCTTGATTCTGATATGTAGTCCTTTGTTCATTCATCCTATTCTTTTGTACCATGACTTTGTTACTTCTGAATAGACCTATTATAATGAGATTTTCCATTGTACATTACTTCTGAATTGATTCCTTTGAACTTCCCTACATTTTGTCAGATTTGTAAACACAAATGCCATGCATTCTATCACTTCTGATATCTCTCCTGTAGATTCATCTAGTTACCATATACAAGTGAGTTGTTCTACTACAAGTGGGTTTCCATCAAGAGCAACACATATGTCATAATGCCAACAATCTCCCCCTTTGGACTTGATGGAAACCATGTTGGTGTTGATTACTGCAAGTTGTAGAAATTGTTAGAGATAACAACCAACACCAAAATATTCTCCCCCTTTTACATCAAAGGCAAACGGCAAACCAAGATATTCTCCCCCTTTGATATCAAGGGAAAAAGGTTGACCAAAGTCAAGGCTCTCATATATGAACAATTGAATATAAACATTGACTATGATCCCCCTAGGCACATGCTGAATTTGCTGATTAACCTCCCCCTTTATACATGTTGTGATGCACTAAACCATCCATGCTCCCCCTGAGCACATGCAGAGTCTGCAAAAATATTTTCTGAAAGAATAATATGACTCTATGACTCACCTATGTGAGTTTGACCTTCCTATCACCAATGAATCATACATACATCAATCTCCCAACCAAGTGGGGATATACCAATTGTTTATACATGACTGAAATATAGCATTATTACATCATCCTTCCCATGCATAGTGGGGGTACAAATTACATCATATGACCAAAAAGGACTCATTAGAAGACTACGACAGACAAATACATAATACATCATGGGCCTTTACATAACCTTTACATCAAATGATATGCATGACATTTTTAACAAAGACCAAAGACCTAAACAAGACCAAGATAGTCATCAAAAACTATCATGCACCATTTACGATCTGCACCATAAGCATCTGTCAGCATCATCCAGACCAACAACCTGTATATGTTTGTCATTAGTTCTCAAGATATGACAATGTAAATATCATCAACTTGTGACAAAGTATGTTGTATATAGACATCAACTCATCCTCTTGATCTTATCAAGATCAACGTGCTCCATTTCCTTAGAAGAAAGAGCCTTATCATAACCTTCAATGAATCAACTAAGCACATGTCATATCTCTAGGAAGTAACACAAAATCATTCACATCATATCATATGTATGTGAAAATACCATAGTCATCATCTATGATCATAACATCATCATCAAGAATAGCATGATCTTTCCACAAGAACACTCAATATATCAACCATGTATCGTCACTAAGGAATATCTCACATCTACTAAGCATCAACCATGATAATCAACATATGTGAGTATCAACCTATCATCATAAGGTAAGAATTCATCATCATTATGTGACTAAGTAAGCCATGTCTCCGAATATCCATGTCTTCAAATAGCTATGTCTTCATGAGACCTACAATAACGCCATTCTCTTGGCTAACCAACAATATTTATCAATATGCAACTTAAGTAATCATCCATGTATCCAACATAAGGTGTATCCATCAAATATGTATCTAGAAAACCATGAGCGCATGGTCATTTGTCAAGCTTTCTTGATACCATCAACAACAACAATCCTCAATGATGTGAGAGCCAAGAACTATAGGAATCCTGCATCATAACTGCACTATATGAATTTTATGCATCTTTGAAGGCATGATGACAACAACATAAAAGAAATGAGTGGCTCATCATCAAATAATGAAGTTGTGTAGTCAAGATTTTTACTTCTCCTTGTCCTGATGAATATCACCATGTAAGCAACATATATGTATTGTATGCATCATCAAAAATTCATCCACAATCATCCATGAAACTGATATGAATAGCAACTATCCAACCCCAAGCAATAAAAGTATCATCTGAGATTTCATCACGAGAAACTCATAACCATAACATAGCAAGATGTATCATTTAAACACTTTAGCCACATAAGCATCACCATCATTCATTAGGTAGCAAAGACTTCTAAACATAATGCCAACAATGCTTTATTAGAAGCATAGCATGTTCTCCCCCTAAACCTATTCCACATGTTCACTGTCAGATCTTATCATTGCATATATCAGTAAGAAATATCAAGATATCATCATGAGTCACTTATACATCAAGTCATCAAAAAGCACTTCTATATACTCTAGTCATCAATCATCAAGACAGAAAAGATAATTGAAAATTGTCTAAATCATATCAGATCATTTTTCTGAGTTTGTCCCACTGCTTCTTTATTAAACCAACATATACGTGATTGTGCAGCTTCGAACTCGCGTATATACGCGACTTGTCTTCATGAAACTTATATATGAGATTTAGAACACTGAAGTTTCAGACTTTCGGCTCCCCATGAGTCTGTTATGTCTGTACATTGTGCCATGCCACCTTTTTCTTACTGTACTTCTTCCATATCTTTGAGTGTGATGATGTTTTGTCCTTTAGGTATGGTGCCCGAAATTTTCTCCTGCATTCCTTTTCTATATGTCCAAATTTGTTACATGCATAATATCTTACATGTTTCATATTCCTTTTATAGCAGTCAATGGCTTTGTGACCAAACATATTGCAAGAAAAACAATATCCCTTATAGTACTTGGAAGTTGATGATCTTTCTGTGTGATGGTCTTGAACCATTCTACTTTTGCATCTCGCTGCAGCATGTCCAAAATTATGACATATAAAACATTCAACATTATTCATTTGAGGAAATAACTGACTATCACTTCCACAGTTAGGAGTAAAAGATTTTCTTTGTAGAATTCATTTCCTTGGTTGTTGATGGGGTTTACCTCTCATCTCGTTGTTGAGCATTTCAGATTTTGCATTAGAGTTCCTTGCCTCATCTTGTGAGCTAGATTCACTTTCAACATATTCATGAAAACCAAGACCAGATTTGATGGAAGAAGACCTTTGACTACTAAGAATATCATCCAAAATCTTAGTACTATCTTGAAATCATAAAAGCTTATCATTTTCTTCTAATTTACCTTTTAGTATATTTACCTCAACCTTATATTGCTCTTCCTTTTCAAGATACTCCTTCTTCATGATTTCTTCAGCTTTTCTTCCTTCTTCCACTCGTTGCCTTAATTTGAGAACTTCGTTTTCTTGTTCTTCAAGAGCTTGGAGCAGTGCTTCATTCTGCTTATTTGATTTTTCAAGATCTTCCTTTAGAGAGAGGATATTAGCTTCAAGACTTTCATAGTAACTGGATCTATCTTTAAGTTTCTTGATTGTTGTGCTCCTTTTATTTACTTCATTTCTTAATGATGTCACGTCATCCTACAACTTTTGACATTGATCTTCCTTTTCCTTGTACTGCTTCCTTACTTTGTTTCCTTCCTCTAGTTGAGATTCTAGTCTGGTAGCTTCTTCTTTGAAGGCACATTCCCTTTTGTCCAATAGATCTTGTTGATCTCTAATTTTATCTCTGAGTTTTTTAAATTCTGCCCCTATTTGATTCTTTCTCTTTCACCCATAAGAGCAAATTTAGTTTTTTCGTTATCACTTTCATCATCTTCAAATGAACTGAGAAATGTATCACCAGAGGATAACAAATTCATACCTGATAGTTTTTTTGCTTGTTCATCTTCATTCTGAGGTGATTCTAAATCTGAAGAGTTTCTTCCACATAATACCCAATCGTCTCTCCCACTGTCATAGTTCCTTTGAGATGCCTTCTTCTTTTGAGGTGCTTTCTTCTTTCCCATTATTTTTGTGGATCTCCTTTAAGCGATCAAGCTTCTTCCAAAGGACCTGCTCTAATACCAATTTTTGGAAATAATACTGAGAGGGGGGGTGAATCAGTATTTACAAATCAATAACTTTTTCATTTCCATAATCAAATTTATATACGCTACTTCAGTGAAGGGAACTCACATGTGTACGCAACTATTCTTAAGGAAACTAGCGTATATCCAGTGAAATTATGATTCAGTTAATTCATCATATGTTGATCATTAATCAATGCATAAGTACTTTATTAAACATTAAATAGTAACCATGTGTAGTAATAATAGAATAAACCATCACACATAAGCAGCACACATGAACACCAAGATTTAAGGTGGAAACCCAATGTGGGTGAAAACCACCTTCTACTATCATCTATGTCTTCTTTTAATAATAAGAAAATATGTTTACAATCTTGTACTGTTGCAGACTCATACCAGTACATAGGTTTATACCTGCAGAAGGTTACAACCTTCTCTCATTCTCCAGCTTCTACTGGAAGGGAGCTACAACCCCCTAGCTCTTGCACTCGCTAATATCTTTACTAGTACATACGCGTCAGCCTACTGAAGGCTCCAAACTTCACTCATTTTCCAGCTACTACTGGAAGGGAGCTCCAACCCCCTAGCTCTTGTACTACCCAATATGTTTACCAATACGTAGGCACTGGCCTACAGAAGGCTACAACCTTCTCTCTTCCTCTAGGGACCACGTTTCATAAATTTTCATGATGGATACTCCTAGAACACAACACCACAATCTGAAGGCCACATTTCATCAAATTTTCATACTGAACCCATCAACAACATTGAAGCTTATAATCAATACCATTGCGATAAAACCATCAAATATATCTACATCAATCAATCATTGAAACTCAATCATCACTCTCTTAATTAACCAAACTCAATCAATCACTAATAACCTCTAAACCTCTAACACAAATGAATCAACCATTCATTCATACTTAATCAACTTCAACCGATCAACTGGAAAAGATAGATCATTGTAACCAATACACAGATCTGAACCCATAACACTGCATCATCATTCAAAACTAGTTGTAACCTCAAAAACCATGCATCGGAGTGTATACGCTACTTGGATGAACACAAACTGCATGTATACGCTACTTCTGTTAGCCCAACCTACGTATATCTCTAAAGATAATGAATCATAAAACTTCTAAACCATAAATTGTACCAATCAATGACATTATGAATATCTATTGTCATATTACTAAGATCTAAATAGATAGCTACAAGGATCACCCTTCCTTCTCAATCAATTCTACTTTCAGATATAAGAAGACATCATTGAAAAATAGTAGTAAAATAGTAGTAATGATCTGATAGACCAATCATCCTTGAACATCAAGGTTTTCTCTTGCATGCGCTACTTGGAAGAGCCGAACCAGCGTGTATACGCAACTTCACCAACGCGAACCAACGTATAGATCTGCAAATACTTAATTATAACTTCGCTGCACTTCTCGACTTCAGACATACCCAGATCATCATATATAAAGGATAAAATATGTGTTGACAATCAAATCTAGCCCATCCATTATCAGATCACATAATGATAAGTCATTATGATCCTGATCCATCATTAGATCTCATAAAAATCAATCAATATGAACATTCAGAACACTGTCACCAGAACACAAAACATAACTTAGAACTCTACATCCACAACCAGAACCAACTACAACTTCAAACATCATAGTTCATAAGGTATATGCTACTTTGATGTCTCGAACCAGCGTGTATATGCACTTTTACCAAAGAGAAATAGCATACGTATTTGCAAATACTAACTTAAAACTTCACAACTATTCCAAACTTCAACCATACCCAAATCATAACATTTACAAAATAAATCATGCATCGATATTCAGATCTAGAGTGTCCATGATCAAACCAAATAATGATAATTCATTTCATGGTCTATGATCCCGATCCATCATCCATCATCAACCACATAGGTGCATCCTTAGTTCAGATCAAGCAAAGCATCAGAAGCTCATAACATGCATATATGATCTAACACTTCATAATATATTCTATACTTGCACACCTTGGCCTAATGATCTTCTCCTCCTTATATAGTTTTAGGCCTTTCTCAATACCTTGGGCCAAAACCACTTAGGGCCAGTACCTTGGACCAAATACCTAGGGTCAATACCTCAGACCAAATACCTTGGACCAAAATTGGACTAAATACATCGACCAAAACCTTGGTTTTCCAACATGTACATGCTTTTCCTCCTATGAAAGTGCATGTATACGTATATGATCCTTTTGTTCTATTAACCCGCTTGTATATGCTCTTTTTGTACAGTGAACCCACTTATACAACTTAACATACCTGAAAATGTCCCTTTTATTCAACTTCATGATTCTAATATGTAGTCCTTTGTTCATTCATCCTATTCTTTTGTCTGATGACTTTGTTACTTCTGAATAGACTTATTATAATGAGATTTTCCATTGTACATTACTTTTGAATTGATTCCTTTGAACTGCCCTACATTTTGTCACATCTGTAAACACAACTGCCATGCATTCTGTCACTTCTGATATCTCTCCTGTAGATTCATCTAGTTACCGTATACAAGTGAGTTGTTCTACTACAAGTGGGTTTCCATCAAGTACAACACATACATCGTAATGCCAACACTTTCTATATATAGGATTCTAAGGGGTCGTAATATAGTGAAATTCAACATAACAATAATAATGTAAGGGCACAATAATAATAATAGTGGGCTTCTATGGGGCACAATAATAACAATATGGGGACTACATGGGCACAACAATATAATAAGGGGGTTGTACTAATAACAATAAGGGGTTACACTAGTCGTATAGGGACCTAACATGCCCCTCTCCTTCAAAAAGTGTTGTCCTCAATGCTTGAGTAGTTCTTGATGCTTCTGTATAAAATTCTTGTCCTCCCATCTAGAATCTTCAATGGGTAAGTTCTTCCACTTGATGAGATAATCTGAAATTGATTGATTTCGTAGCTATCAGCTTCTTGTTTATGTGATTGCTCCAAGTTCCAATATTATTTTACCTTCCTCATCAAGTTCTGACAATATTGTTTGAACTGGTATCTTCTACAACTTTCGAATGAGTGTCCACACTTCTTTGTCCTTCTTCCATTCATCCCTTGCTTCGTTTATCCAATCTTGTTGGATAATAGAAATAGCACAAAACAATGCTTCCACATCCTCGTCCTTTCTTGAGAGTGCATCTACAACAACATTTTTCTTCCATTTTTTGTAGATGATTTCAAAGTCATAACCCAACATATTTGTGACCCATTTTTTTTGTTCTTCTAAAGATAATCTTTGTTCTAAAAAGTATTTAAGACTATCATGATCCATTTTTACCTTGAATTGTCTTCCCATTAGGTAAGGTCACCATTTCTTAAGTGCATGTAATATTGCCAACATTTCCTTCTCATGAATAGCTTGCTTGAGATGTAGCTATAAAAATAACCAATCACATACATCAAAACTTATTTTGCTATGATGTTGATTTTCCTGTTGTTTCATTCGATTCTGCACCAAAGTGGCATTATCCTTTAAAACTTGGAGAACTTGTTGTTGATGCTTGATGTGATCTTTCACTACTTGAATCTTGTTCTTCTTGATATGTCATTCTATCTTGAAAGTTTGAGTGGTAATTTCTTCCAATGCATTATAAGATATGGTTGGATCATTTCTTGATGCTCGATGTGATATTTCACTTCTTTAACATTTTTCTTCTTTATATGTCCTTCTATATTGATAGTTTGAGGGGTGGTAATTCCTACTAATGCATTATAAGATATGGTCAGATTCCTTTCTTCTTTCTTGATGTGATCTTTCACTTCTTGAACTTTTTTCTTCTTGATATGTCCTTCTATCTTGAGAGTTTGAGGAGTGTTAATTATTGCTAACACTTTAGAAGATATGTTCGGATTCATTTCTTCCTTCTCTGGGGTTGGTTCTTGGTGTATATCCTCTTCTTTTGATGTTTCTTGGTCCTTTTCTTCCTCCTCTTTAAAATCAATGTAAAATAATTTCTTCTCAACACACTTATGACCTTTAATGTATTTGTTATCACAATTGTAACAAAGTCCTTTTTCTCTTTTTTCTTCAAATTGTTGTCGTGTAAACCTTGTAGGTTGTGGAAGGCTAGGAGAAAAAACACTTCCATAATTATAGTCATGAGTGGTGGGATTCCTTGTTTCCATAATTTCTCTTTCAATTTTTCTTGCCAACCTGAATGCCTTCTCCAATGAATCAAGTTCCCAAAGATGAACCTCATGTTGAATGTTCCTTTAAAGTCCCTATGAATACATCAATCCTTTGCTTCTCTGGAATATCATTTACCCTTATATTCAATGTTTGAAAGTCCTGAATGTACTCTTCCATTGAACCCTTTTGTTTGAAATTTATCAATTGGCTAAAGAAGGTGTTACTCTTTGTATCCTCATAATGTGCTATCATTTCTTCCGTGAAAATTGACTAAGTAACAAGTGCTTTATGAGAAAAAAGCCCCTTATAACATAAAAAATGATTTGGTTCTAAATATGAAGATGTAAGATGTACTTTTCTAAAAGTTGAACCTCATGTAGATCAAAATATTGCTCCATCTATAGTTTCCAATTTATCGGGTCCTTGCCATCAAACTTCCCCATATCACCTTTTCTTGATTTTAGGAGCTCGATCTTGAAACGACTGTAACTCTGTCATTTGGAATCTTCCATTTTTGAAATTATGACTTACAATAGCCCTTTGCATCCTCTCTCTAATGTCATGAGTCTAATCGAAATAGGATTCTCCAAGAAAGAGTTATGAACAATCTCCCAAGATGACCGGATTATATACCTTTTAGAAGAGCAAAATTGTATGAAGTGTCACATGTCACTGTTTCAACCTTCGGATTTGGAAATATAAACAAAAAGCTATAGTCCATACTATTTTTGTAACTTCTTACGCAATTTCAATCTCATGCTCAAAGAGAAATTTATGACATTTTTCCCTAGGTCATATATCTAAGATGTAATTCAGGAGTCTTTAGAAACACTAAATTGCTGAGATCATATATCCGAAAATATAGCGAGACAAGATTTGAAATTTGGACCCGAGGTTCAAACCGCTTTATTTTCAAATGTGTGTTTTGTTTAGCTTCTGAAACTTTGTAGTGAACAAGTTATGGCGACACTTCCACGATGACCTGTTTTAGATGAAATTCTAGAGCTTGCAAAAACCCTAACATCCTCAAATCATATCTCCAAAAATATAGAGAGACAAAATCTCAGATTTGGACCAAAGGTTCCGTGAGATTTTATTTCAAATGGGTTTTTTTGTTAGCATTTGAAACATTGTAGAACAAAAGTTATAGCGAAAATTCCATGATGGCCTGTTTGGAGCAGCGAAACCCTAGAATCCAATGCTCTGATATCAAATGTTATGAAATGAGCTCACAAAAAGATAGATTAATGCCTTAGAAATAAGACTCTTCGAGGGGGAAGCCTCCATTACATTACACAAATGAACAATTCTTAGATGATACAAATGACAAGACCTCCTTTCTATATATAGGAGTTTAAGGGGTCATCATATAATTAGACCCAGCATAACAATAATAATGTAAGGGCACAATAATAACAATGGTGGGCTTCTATGGGACACAATAATAACAATATGGGGACTAAATGGGGAAAACAATATAATAAGGGGGTTGTACTAATAACAATAAGGTTTTACACTAGTAGTATAGGGACCTAACAAATAATTCTTAATTTGTAGTTATCAAAAGAAGGTTTAAAAAGAATTAATTCATTTCAAAATACAAAAAACGAACCATAGATTTCATTACAGCAACAAAGTTGGTTACACCTAGCTTGTTCATATAATATTTTGAGCCATACGCAACATTATATTGGAGTGTATGCTAAGGGGGGGGGGGCACGTATATTTGAACAATATTGTTTCTACTCTATTTGGTTACTGACAAGGTATCCACAGGTTTTGAGCATATTATTCTTGAAGCTGTAAGGAAAGGAATTATATATCGATGTCAATGTAAGAGAATTAACCCCCCTAATTCTAATGGGGCTTCACTCAATGAAACTCTAACATAGCACATGCATTTGTGTCATACTAAACAATACCCTTAATTTGACTACATATTGCAAAATACCTCTAAAATTCACTTTATTTAAATCTCTACCAATACAAACCCAATACACCTTCCCAATTTAAAAATATGCTACTTTCACTAGATATTATAGGTATCCATTTTTTCATTAACATTTTTTATACCCATTTATATTTATATCCCTAGTACAGTGACATGATGCCTCTCCTATGACCCTACATGCATTCTAAGATGCATCTTTCTTATTTTGATAAACATTGTAGAATATGAAGGAGTCAAAGGTCCAAGAAGAAGATGAAGGAGATGTATGAGTTAAATTAACAAAGGGACCTTAAATCGGTTTGATTTCGAAATGTGATTGGGAAACCTAGTATGCACTACTTATTCTTATATTTATACTAACCTTGCAACATTTATTGTTGGAATTATGATACATATGTCGTACTTGATGGCAACCCACTCATCTCAGATGATAAATTATAGTGCAGCAAAGTTATTTTTTGGTTCCACAGGTGCACAGATCAAAAGATGCGGTCATCAGCAAGTTGCGCAGGAGAACCATTGAAAAGGTGCGGATATGTTCGCAGGTCTCCCGCACAAAATGTGTGAACCTAAAACGAACGGACTTTCATGCAGAGAAAAATGCACATCTTATGTTTGGTCCATGGTATTGAGTCCGACATTTTTGATCCTATGGTTTTGGTCTGTGGTTTTGGCATCTAAAATATTGAACCCAGGTTTTGGATCCCTAGTATTGTTTCTCAATGGTTTTGATCCATGGTTTGAGTAAGGTCTTGACTATAAAAGGGAAAGGAGATCAGTTGGAAAAATACAAGTGTGTTGAAAATCTTAAGAAGAGCAAGATCTGAATTTCTGATAATTGGTTGGTGAGACATAGTTGAATCTGAATCAAGGAGAAACTGGAGCATTATAAGTCAGATCTATTGAAGAGCTGGGATCCCTTTGACGCATGAACGATTTTGACATTCTAGGGTATGTTTGAGAACTGATAAACTTTCTAAAACTGGAGGTGCGCAGGAGCGGCAACAACGCAGTGTGGGGGTGCGTAGCACCAGAGAAGAAGCAGGTGTGAAGGCGCGGAGAACCAGAGAAGAAGTAGATGCGTAGGTGCGCAATTGAATTGATGGAATAGGTGTGGAGGTGCGCTGAACAATAGAGAGTGCAGGTGCGGAGTTGTGCAGACTCGTCACGGTGAAAGTGCGGATATCCGCAGGTTTCCTTCGGTGAAGTTGCGGACCTTTCTTGAAATATATTTTAGCTTTCTTTTATCTGTTTCTGTAGAGATCTAGATTTAAATTGGTGTCTGGTTACTGGTGTTATTTTATGGCTACTGCATTCTGAGAAGTTATTTGTTTAAAGGAGATTGGGTGATGCACATGTACTTGATGTTTTGGATCCAGTTTGAAAATTTATGAAACGTGGTCCCTAGAAGAAAAGAGAAGGTTGTAGCCTTCTGTAGGTCAGCACCTACGTACTAGTAGTGCAGCTAGTACAAGAGATAAGGGGGTTGTAGCTCCCTTCCAAAAGAAGCTGGAAAATGAGAGAGGGTTGTAGCTCTCTGCAAGTTGCAGCCTGCGTACTGGAAAATGATTGCACCAGTACAAAATCATTGTAAGAAGAAGTTTCTAATTGAAAGAAGATAGAGACATATTGCAGCAGATGGTTTTCACCCACATTGGGTTTCCACCTTACATATTGTGTTCCTTGGTGTGACTGTCTATTTTGTGTTCCTTCTCATTATTCTATGGTTCTCACATACAGATTAATGACAAACATCTGAAGAATAAATTAAATTATAAGTTTGGAAGGTATATGCAAGTTTCAATTGTCAGATCTGAAAATATTTGTATAAATTGATAAGAGTTTGATAATACTGATTCACCCCCCCCCCCTCTCAGTATTATTTCCAACAGTATTCATGCAGGAAACAAAATGTAGCACCAGCACATTAGCATCCATATTATCCAAAGCTTGGGCAGGATGTCAAACGGTAACAGTAGATGCAACAGGTGCCTCAGGAGGGTTAGCCATAGCATGGAATACTCAGCATATCTCCTTAACAAATTTCCATGCCTCACATTATTTCATCCAAGAAATGTTCCACCTGATCGGCACCAACATACATGGACATTTAACCAATGTTTACTTCCCTCGGGAGAGCACGTAAAAAATCAGGCAATTAGAAACATTGGAGATTCTTAATGCTCCAAGAACTTATCCATTATGGATCACGGGGAGGAGACTTCAATATGATCACACGGCTGGAGGAAAAACTAGGAGGCAGAAGAAAGCTAGACAAAGTAATAACTTCAAAGATTACATTCAACACAATTGTCTAATAGACTTACCTTTTGATAACAACACCTACACTTGGAACAAAAAAAGAGCCAACTCACAACAAATATCATCACGGTTGGATAGATTTCTAATTGCAGACAATTTTGTTCATCTTGGTGGTGATATATGCACCTCTATCCTACCCTTAGCTAGCTCGGACCATTGGCCCATTTCTTTGTAATGGAAAAATCCGGGAAAATCTAATAGAAGACCATTCAAATTTGAAGCTTTTTGGCTTACCCACCCTGAGTTCAAAACAATGGTCAAATTAGCGTGGGAAAGTTTCCTTCCCAATGGTGGCTCACTCATGTACCAATTCCAGCAAAGATTGAAGCACATCAAAAAAAAAATAAAATCCTAGAATTACACCACATTTGGCAACATCTTTCAAGAGAAAAAAGTTCTTGAGCATAGTATGAAAGAGCTACAGCAGCAGATCATCCTAGAAGGCAGAACAGAGGAACATGCCAGAAAGAAACAAATCCTACTAACACAATTAGATGAAAGAAGCAGACAAGAGGAACTGCTCTCGAGACCAAAGTCAAGAATTAGATGGCTAAGAGAAGGGGAACGAAACACCAAATTTTTTCATCACACAACTATACAAAGAAGAAT